>JAYEVD010000594.1:0-169877 GCA_036346405.1 Phyllostachys edulis
GGTGAGGTCCATACACGGATGCTGATTTTTGACGAGGTGGCGGGGTTTGTTTGAACGTTATGTGCGTGCAAGCACGCGACGACAAGATTCCGGTTTGTAGCAGCAGCAAGCAGGACGGAAGATAAGATGGAATGGACGTGGCAGTGTACCATTTGTTCTCAGATATCATATACTGCAGCAACCTGCGAATGTACCAAATACATGCAAGTCAAGCTTGTTCGTTTGGAGCAATTTAGGGAATAGAGAAGGGCGGAATCCGTCTCGTACTATCAGATCGACTATCAGTCTGTCATGCAACGAAAGTGTCGAGCTAAAGAACAAGATGCAGAATGGAAAACAAGTTCTTCTCACGCATGTAATACATATTTAGGAGAAGTACAACCTTGGTTTGTTTCCTGTCATTTTGCTCACCCAATTTGGCCCCTCGCGACTACCAAGATCTGTCATGGTTCTAATCTCATGTCTTGGTAGGGCGAGCGAGCATGGAGGCGTGGTCGCGAGATCTATTGTGGACCTACCAAGATCTAGGAGGCGCTCTGCGCCCGCCCCGGCCGCCCGACCACGATCCACTCCAACCGTCGCCCCTGTCCTCCGACTGGGCCTCCTCCTCCTCCGACCCCGAGCACCGCCCGCCGCCCCCACCGTGCCCGCCCGCCTCCGTCCTCCGACCGAGCCTCCTCCACTTTCGACCGACGAGCGGCGCCCCCGCCGCCTCCCTCCTTGACCCCGAGCGCCACGCCCCGCCATCTGCGACCCTCACCACTCTATCCTCCGATTTCCACTCAAGCGGCGCCTCCTCCGCAGCCCGTTGCCATCCTCCTCTCCGGCCTGTCATCGGCTCCCTCCTCCAGGTGTTGTCCATTTTTTTGTAAGCTAGTTCTCCATTTCCATGAAGCATGTGTTGTATGTTGCGACGCCGATGGGGACTATTGTGTGGATCAATACCACCGCTAATGGAAAACTTTTTATCTAGAATGTTAGCGATGAAAGTATTATCATAGTGAGGCATTATGGACAACAGTCGGCCTAATGATATTTCGATCGGATTTGGTTGGCTACCTTAATTATTTCTACCACATACTTCATCACTAAAACATTTCTAGCATTGGCATTTCCTTAGGAGTTGATAGTGAAGAGATTGGTAGTTCCATTAACAATCTTAAGTCTCTTGAATTACGAAGATTAAAAAATAAAGGCATTGTAGAGGTACAGGAGATGGAGGATGAGACTCTAGATTGCAGTAATATCTCACCCCTTAATCGTTTGTGTAGTGATTTAGAGGGTGATTTTTAGGATGACCACTCTAATTTTACATTGGTGACAAATAAAAAGCGATTGAAAAAGAAAAATTTTCATAATAGGCCTTTTAAATTAAAGTTAAAATGAAATGTCTTTTTTGGAATAGCAGAGATCTGGGAGACTTGGCTAAGCATCGTTATATTTGTGAAGTGGTTAAGGAACATCATTTAAATTTTGTGGCTATTCTTGAAACTGGTAAAAAAGATTTGTGAGCGGCTAATCTTAATCATCTTTGTGGTGGACGGGGCTTTATGTGGCATTTTTCTCCGCCATAAGGTCGGTCCGGGGGTATCCTTTTAGGGGTGGATCCTCGGGTTTTTGATATTAGTTCTATTGATGCTGGTGATTTTTATGTAAAGTTTCATTTAAAAAACAAAAGAGGACGACTTCCAATGGGTTATTGTGGCTGTTTACGGTGCAGCTCAACCCCAATTCAAGGAGAAGTTCCTTAATAAACTGGTTAATGCCTGTAGGAAAGAATCACTTCCTATTTTAATTGGAGGTGATTTTAATATCATCAGGCATTCGGCTGAAAAAAATAATGATAACATTGAGTATCGATGGCCTTTTTTTGTTTAATGCTGTGATAAATAATTTAGATCTACGAGAGATAGATTTATCTGGTAGACAATATACTTGGGCCAATTCGTTAGATCATCCAACATTTGAAAAGTTGGATATAGTCTTAATGAATACAGAATGAGAACGTAAATTTCCTTTGGTCACAGCTAATGCTCTTGAAAGGTCTTTGTCTGATCACACACTGTTGCTTTTAAATACGAGAGCGGCTCCTTATCGAGGAAGTCAACCCTTATTTAAATTCGAATTAGGTTGGTTGTGCAGGGAGGGTTTTAGGGAGATGGTGGCTAATGTGTGGGAAAAGGAAAATAGAGATCTTTCTGCCTTGCCTCTTTGGCAATGCAAGGTTAGAGGTCTTTGTCGTTTTCTTCGTGGTTGGGCCAAAAATACTAGTGGGGCTTATAAAAAGGAAAAGAGAGAACTTAACTTATTAATTGATGAGTTAGATAAAAAAGGTCAATTGGCTAGGTTGTGCGTTCAAGATCTTAATCTCAAAAAAGTTGTTAATGAGAGATTGGCACATCTTTTGAGAGAAGAAGAAATTAAATGGTATCAAAGGTCCAAAGCAAATTTTTTGTTGGAAGGGGATAAAAATACACGGTATTACCATTTGATTGCGAATGGGAAGTATAGAAGACAAATAATTTTTCAACTCGAGCAAGAAGAAGGGATTATTCGGGGTGATTTACCTTTAAAAAAATATATCACTAATTATTGTAAAGGTTTGTTTGGACCACTTGAAATTAATCATTTATGTTTGATTGATGAATTTACAAATGATATCCCTCAAGTTTTAGACACGGAAAATAATTTCCTTATAGAATCTTTCACTGAAAAGGAGGTGAAAGAAGCGGTCATTCAAATGGAACATAACAAAACACCTGAACCAGATGGTTTCCAAGCCGAGTTTTATCAAGTGTTTTGGGAAGTCATTAAAAAGGACTTGATGGCTATGTTTAAAGATTTTCATAATAGCAAGCTGCCTCTCTTCAGCTTGAATTTTGGGATCATTACCTTGCTCCCTAAAAAAATAGATGCTAAGCAGATAGAACAGTATAGGCCTATTTGTCTCTTAAATGTTAGTTTTAAATTTTTTACTAAAGTAGTTACTAATAGACTTATGGGTGTTGCTCAAAAGATTGTTTGTCCATCCCAGTCGGCTTTCATGCAGGGGAGATTTATTCTCGATGGAGTTGTGATTCTTCATAAAACCATCCATGAGTTACATAAACAGAACATGGATGGAATTGTTTTCAAGGTTGATTTTGAGAAAGCTTATGACAAAGTAAAATGGCCTTTTTTACTACAAACTTTGAGTTTGAAAGGCTTTTCATCTAAGTGGTGCTCTTGGGTGGAAAGTTTAGTTAAGAGAGTTACATAAATGTAACATGGATGGAATTATTTTCAAGGTTGATTTTGAGAAAGCTTATGACAAAGTAAAATGACCTTTTTACTACAAACTTTGAGGTTGAAAGGCTTTTCATCTAAGTGGTGCTCTTGGGTGGAAAGTTTAGTTAAGGGAGGGAGTGTTGGAATAAAAGTCAATAATGATATTGGATCTTTTTTTCAAACTCAGAAGGGTCTTAGGCAAGGGGATCCTATGTCTCCTATTCTTTTTAATCTTGTTGCAGACATGCTTGCCATTTTTATTTCTAGAGCTAAAGCGGCAGGGCTTTTATCAGGTGTGGTCCCTCACTTGATTAATGATGGGTTGTTAATTTTACCATATGTTGATGACGCTATCCTCTTCTTGAATAATGATTTAGAGCAAGCAAAAAATCTCAAACTTATTCTATGTGTCTATGTGTCTTTGAGCAATTGTCAGTTTTAAAGATTAATTTTTATAAGAGTGAGATTTTTTGTTTTGGTGCTGCCAAAGACGTGGTATCTCAATATACGCAGTTATTTGGTTGTGAGGTGGGTGCTTTCCCTTTTAAGTACTTAGGAATTCCAATCCACTTTAGAAAATTGAGGAACCATGATTGGAAAGGAGTCGAGGATAGAGTTGAGAAAAAGCTTAGCAGTTGGAGAGGTGAAAGTATGTCTGTTGGTGGTCGCTTAGTTCTTATTAACTCGGTGTTAAGCAGTCTGCCTATGTTTATGTTTTCTTTTTTTGAGGTTCCTAGAGAGGTTCTCAAAAGACTAGATTGTTATCGATCTAGATTTTTCTAACAGGGTGATAGTCATAAACAAAAATATAGGCTGGCCAAATGAAGTTTAGTGTGTTCGCCTAAAGAGTTTGGAGGTCTAGGTGTTCAAAACTTAGACATAAAGAATAAAAACTTACTAGGGAAATGGTTGTTCAAGTTGCTTAATGAAGAAGGAGCTTAGCAATCTTTATTAACCAGGAAATATTTGGGTGAAAAAAGTCTTTCACAGGTGGTTAATAAACCTTGGACTTCCCAGTTTTGGTTAGGTCTTATGAAAATTAAAGATCAATTTTTATGTTTTGGTTCATTCCAAGTTAAAAATGGAATGCAAACTAGGTTTTTGAAAGATATTTGGTAAGGAGATTCTCCTCTGAAAGGACAATATCCACTACTTTATAATGTGGTGAGAAGAAAGAATGATACAATAGCAAATATTCTCGATATCGTCTCCTTTAAATATTTCTTTTCGAAGACCTATTCTTGGGGCTAAGCTACATGCTTGGAATGCGTTGACTTTGAGAATTTCTAACATACAATTAAGTTCTCAAAAGGATGTGTTCAGGTGGAATCAGACTAAGTCTAGTATTTTTACAGTACAATCTTTATATGCAAGAATAATTGGCAATTATCAAGCTTCCATTAGGAATTTTTTCTGACAAATTAAAATTCCTTTAAAAGTGAAAATTTTCCTTTGGTATCTCAAACAGGGGGTAGTATTAACCTACTTAAAAGAAATTGGAGGGGAAGCAAAAAATGTTGTTTCTGTATTAAAGAGGAAACAATTCAACATCTTTTTATTGACTTGTCCCATTACACGCTTTTGCATGGTGGGTTGTTCAATGTGCGTTTAATTTATCTCCTCCTACGAACATAGCAAACATGTTCGGGAATTGGTTAACTAGCGTTCCAAAAAAGTTAAAGACACAACTCCTGGTGGGAGCTAGTGCCTTATGTTGGTCTATTTGGATATGTCGTAATGATGTCATGTTTGACAAAAAAGATTGTCAATAACCCTTTGCAGGTTATCTATTTGTGTGGGTACTGGTTGAGTGTTTGGGCAAATTTTCAGAAATCGGATTAGAAGGAGTTCATGGTGGCTAGAAGCCAAATGTTGGAGTTTGTGGCGAAGCAACTTTTTAACCTCCATGGGTGGCGGCTTAGTCACAGGATTTGCATAATTGAGTTTAATTTTCAGTTATCTTTTGGTTGTAAGGCTTCAAGCCACTTTTTTTAAGCTTTGGCTCTCTTGTTACTTTAAACTTTTTAATAAATTAGGCTGTGTGCATCTTTGATGCAGAGGCTAGGAGAGATGTTCTCTTCCATTATCTAAAAAAAATTATAAAAAACTTTATCACTAAAACAATGAACTTGTTGGGTCAAACTAACTCGTGAGTTTAGAGAGCAACCCATACCTTCTAATGGTTTGGAGACTAAAAGACAATATTAGAAACTTGATACTCGGCCTCGGAGTCGGTCTTGGCGATTGGTGCCACCGAGGCCAACGAGGTCGCATTGATCACGATGAAAGTGAGGGTGGCGATCCTCGCCCCGGGGTGCTTTTGCCTACCGCTTTTGTATGTTTGTTGTTTCTCACATAATTTTCGTGGATAAGCATGTAGTTTTGAAGAAGAGATGTTGGATTTCTAATGTTGTATCTCGGGATGAAAATTAGATAGCGGAGTTGGATTTTAAAACCACATATTGTTCAATCGGAGCATAGACAAGTTTGCATACTATCTGTTAAGTGATGATATGACCTTCGGCTGCTTTGCATTAACATCTATGAGATTGGTGGTCAATTGGGTGGAACATTTGTTTTTCAGTTATTTTATGTTCAGTTGAACAGCTGTTGCTATACGCTATTATGTGCAATATTTGGGTGGTATGAAGGTTGATCTGCGCCACCTTCTTGAATGGTTGGTGGCAGGTGATAAAATGGTTGACCTTAACCTTTAGAATTTTTTTTTAAAATTTAATCCTTTTTTAATTTTATTTTAAAGTTAACCCTCGCGAACTTTATTTCCAATTCTGACCTCTTTGGTCACGCCACCTCCCGTGACGTGAGAAAATAACTCTGTCACGCCACCTAGGGCGGCGTGGCCAAAGCTGCCACACAAGCCCTCGACCGCGCGTCGTGCCAGCGTGGAGCTTGCATGGCATGTGTGGTGTGACAAGTCTCCCTTGTCACGCCATATCTCATGGCGTGATGCGGAGGAGACATTCTGACCGTTAGATTCCAATCGGACGGTCCGAACAGACGGGGACATTTGGACGGTCCTAACATGCCCTTTGTCACGCCATTTAAAACGGCGTGACAGTAGTTCTGTGTCACGCCAACCATATTGGTGTGACAGGGGCTACTTCTAGTTTGTTTGTCAATTATGACAGTTATTCTATTTGGATTTATAGATTTGGAACCTATGGTAAGATGATAACAAAGGGACTTCCTTTTGAAAGATCAAAAACAATTGAAGGTACGGTGATGCATAACACCTCGTACATGTAACATTTAACAATTTATAACTTGAAAATGGAGACCTCTTTACGTAACGAAATATAAGACCATCCTTTTAAATAAGAGTAAATACATATATGGACCGTAATCTTTTGTGCTTTGAAAACCTTTGACACTTCACAATATTTTCGTATGGTCCAAGAAGTGATACATAATGCATCCTAAAAAATGAGAAATATGTGGATAGTGTGGTACAACATGAGGCACAATTATACACATATGCTAGACAAGATCACCGATGAAAGATGCGAGACACAATTGTGTTGTAATGAATATTACATTTTGTAAGTTAATTACATTTAGCAAATCTGATTGTATGATGTTATTTATTTTGAAAATAAAAGTGTTGCGACGAGGTTGGTTGGTCTGTTTGTTATTTTCATAGAGTATGAAGGGTACAAAGTTTGTCAGACTCGCAATAACATTTTGTGATCGTCGTATATTGTTGTAGTGCGCTAAATTTCAGAGAATTTTGTGAGGACGATTGAGATAGTAATGAGTTGTAAGTAGAAAGGTAAGTGATATTACGATGCGCCGTGAGTCTCTCCTCGATGAAGTCGCCTAAACGTATACGCCAGATATAGGCGGTGTAGTCGATGTCGTACTTTATGAAGCTTATGCGAGATTATGGTTAAAGGGCCGAGAACGCCACAGATTACGAAGATGCCCTAAAACATGAAGGATTCGATGTCGGTCGAATGGTTCTTTCTCGATTCCACTAGAAGAGGCATACTTGTAATATAGGCTTGCTTTGATGGCTTAGCGGAGACACGGAACTAGAACTACATTAGAGTCCGCGATGTACATCGCTACACATAGTCACATGGCATGATGGTTCGCTAATTGCTTTAGTCATCCTCGCTACTACTACGGTACATCTGCGACATTAAGCATCCGGACCATGTAAGTATACATGCCTTTAGGGATAGTAAAAACATGGCGGTAGGACGGGGACTACTACGGAATGACCTGTCGCATAACATGATTATGCACGACAAACCGATAATTTGACAAATAGTGTTCTATTTAACGACGTTAGCCGGTCTCGCCGAAGAAGCCTTCCCTTCCCTTGTCGCCATACTCTCCACATCGGGTTGGTGTGTCAAGTCGCCCATGTCCTCGCGATTCCATGATGTAAGTGCATCGATAGTGAAAATCGTAAAAGGATGTAAATTCTTCATAACTCACGCCGTCGACACGGATTGACGCCCGGCGATCAGAACGCCAGGGCGCTGTGCTCAACCGCATGAGCCTTTCTTGCCCTTGTCACGGACCGCCCACGCCGGCCGGTATGTCAAGTCGCCCATGTCCTGTGATTCCATGGTGTAAGTGCACCGATAGTGAAAATCGTGAAGAAGGATGTAAATTCTTCATAACTCACGTTGTCGATCTGATGACGCCGGGCATCAGATACGCTGGTGGCGGCCGGCTCACCAAGATGAGCCTTTCCTTGCCCTTGTCGCGGACTATCCACATCGGCCGGTATGTCGAAGTCGCCCATGTCCGCGATGCTATGATGTAAGTACACCGTGACAATGAAAAATGTAATAAGGATGTAAATTATTTATAACTCATGTCGCCGATATGGATTACGCCCAAAGTAGTATTGGGCTCCTTGGTGCCTCCTCAATAGGGTCCCAGACGTAAGGTTTCCACCAAGACAAAGTTCTCGCCCGCACCGAGTAGTTCAAAGATGTACTTCGCTGGATGAATGCCTCGTCAGACATCTCCGGCCGCCGATCCAATGAAAGAAGTGGCGCAAGATCTCAGCCGCCATTACGTGGAGATGAAGTTAAAATTTAAGGAATTCAACGTTGGGAGAGGAAAATCGCAAGCACGAAAGAAACGCTACAAGGTGGTGCTCGCGACGTAGTACGCCCGGCGGTGGTGTCTCGGTGTGTGGATCAATGATCTCGCGGTTCGCCACACACACACTACGGATCGGAAAACGTGGTGGTATCGAGCATCTTTCATTGAAAAATCTGGGTATTGTAGATGTTTCTCTTCTGCAAGAAGCCACTTTTTGCTTCGCAATATCCTCGCAGAGAAGTTTGTCAAGAGTTCATAGTCGGTATCTATTGTGTAGTGTTGGGTTTGGTTCAAACCCCCTTTTATAAGCCCTATGGTTGGCATGGTGTGGTTAATTTCATGCAGAGTCCTGTCTTTTAGTTCTGAAAAGCTGAGGAGGTAGAGTGTTGTCATGTTTATCTAAAAAGATGGCGAGGCATAGTGTTGTCATGTCTTACTTTGCAGAGAGAAGTCATATCTTGCTTTGCGAGTGTCGTCTTTATCGGCCCGAAAAGTCTAACCCTAAACCTAAACCCTAAGTCGCGCAAAGTGACTCCTTTGGTCTTATTATCGCATAAAGTGGCCCGTGTGGTCTTGTCATCGCGCTAAAGTCGCCTCGTCTGTCTTGTCATCGCTAAGGTCCGTCTCCTTTGTTCTTATCATTGCGCAAAGCTGCCCTATGTGGTCTTGTCACTACGTAAAGCTATCTCTTTTTATCTTATCACTACGCAAAGCTAGCCTGTGTGGTCTTGTCACTGCGCAAAGCTGTCTCATCTGGTCTTGTCACTGCGCAAGGCTGTCTCCTTTGGTCTTATCACTGCGCAAAGTTACCCCATGTGGTCTTGTCATTGCGCTAAGCTTTCTCCTCTGAAAATAGAGACCTCTCTACGTAGCCAAATATAACACCATCATTTTAACTGAGAGTAAATAGATATATGGACTGTAATCTTTTGTGCTTTGAAAACCTTTGACACTTTACAATATTTCTAGGGCGTGTCCCGTATGATACATAATGCATCCCGAAAAAATGACTAATATGTGGATTGTGTGGTACAACATAAGGCACAATTATGCACATATGCTAGACAAGATCACCGATGAAAGATGCGAGACATCCTAGTGGAATGATAGGTGGTGCGAGACATCGAGTGGAATGATAGGTGGTGCGAGACATCCTACTAGAATCATAGGTTTGTGGTTGTAGACTAAACCGTAAACTTCCAAACTCGCTTTTGTCATGTTGTTGGATGCCTTACTACGCCAAGAATTGAATGCTAAAAGACGCATTTAGATTTAAAGTTGCTAATTAAAATAGACTTCATAACAAAGCTTGGAATAACATGGCGCATGTGGTTTGGTTACATGCATAAGAAACAACATCATGCACGATGCAAGAAACCAAGTACTCCTACGATACA
The DNA here is from genome assembly GCA_036346405.1 of Phyllostachys edulis. Lineage (NCBI taxonomy): Eukaryota > Viridiplantae > Streptophyta > Magnoliopsida > Poales > Poaceae > Phyllostachys > Phyllostachys edulis. Next base: position 9,750 of record JAYEVD010000594.1, read on the forward strand.
TATGCGCTTTTTTGAATGGAAATAAATTAGACCTTCCGCGAACTAGTACGTAAAGGTGCCTCGCGACTACCCACATAGAGTGCTTCTCCATTGGCGCCTCGGACGTGGTCGTCGTTGTAGTGGCACGCAAATATACAATTTAGGGTTACGCAGAAGATGTGGGATCATAGGAACTTCTTATGTTCACGACCTCCTCGTTACCCTCTCGCGTTGCATCTCTGGCGGAGGTCATCATTTTGCTCCTTGAGATCGCTAATTTGCGCCCAAATCAAAGATTCGGTTCCACAATATATCCACGTGCCTTGCAACATATCGTTCATAGGGAAAAACAGACTGCCACGCCACAATCCTTGACGTCCCAGAGGCGTTGCCAAAAAAGGGCCAGCGCTCTGGGGCTAAGTCCGGTAAATCCTCAACAACGATTGTCCTTTCCACCGTCACCTCTAACACCCGGACCTGAGATGCGAGCACAATTTCCTTGTACATGTCCCAATCATCGGTGATGTGATTGGCACCAAAAGGAGTGCACCTTAGAACCCACCTCGGCCATATCGTCCTTGCATTCCGACAACGACCTCGGCTCACCCCATCCAAATATCGACTTAATCCTAGTCACAAGAGTTTTAAAGTCCGGTGATTCGCGAAGAAAAGGATCGTCGCTTCCATGTCACCGAAGTCGATAGAACTTCCGGCTTGGCTAATGGCCCCACCAAGAATACACGCATAACTTTGTCCATCTACATCCAACAAAATATTGCAAAGTCAAGACTACATGCCATATGAACGAAATACCGCAAGTCTGTAAATATCACAATCAACATTGGACATAACAAAAGCTCGCTTGAGACATGCTACCGCTTGACTAAGACAAACATGTGCATAATTGATGTGTCGCTTCACAATGATCGCAGTGTGTTAGGCCATACACAATGGGACTAATAACACCAAGAAACAAGGAGATTCCAAAAGATCCAAAACCTACACTACTTGAGTCTCTCGTGCTCACCACGCCGAGATCCCGCTTCGAGACCGCCCAAACCACGTGTTTGGGACCGCTCAGAGCTTGCCTCTGAGTGCGACCTATACTACCCTAGATCCACGTGCCCTGCACGCTCGAGATCCCGTTCTCGAGACCGCCCAAACCACGTGTTTGGGACCGCCAGGCTCATTCTCGAGCACGCCCAGACTTCGCTCCTAGGTACGCCAGAGCTACACGCCGAGTGCCTTTGCTTTGTTTTAGCTTGACAAGCTAGACAAGAAGCTCAAGTTTAAATTAACTACACCAAACAAATGAAGGTAGTTATGTGCACTAAATACTCTTGCAATCCTATAAGATTAAAGATTGTGTGCCAAGCTATTCGAGATCACCAAAGTTAGCGTAAACCTCTATATAGAGCACAGTTACATATAGCTAGATTGAATTGGACAACACAGTTAATTTTTTTCAAAGATGCCATTGTATCCATTCCACATCGGGATAATTAACCAATTGTTTTAATCTGCTGATGGCGATAATAATATGATCATGTCCTCTCCAAATTTCACAAAAGTGGCACAAAATTATTTACTTTCACGGCATGGGGAGAAGGCCGATGGCGTGGGGAGGAGGCCCAGGCGTGGGGGACGAGGCGTGGCGTGGGATGAGGTCGGCGTGGGGAGGAAGCCGGGTGGTGACGACGCCGATGTGGGGACGAGGCAGCCGTGGGCGAAGAAGGGCGCTGGGACGACGGCGTGGGGATGAGGTCGGCGCAGAGACGATCGTGGGGACGAGGTTGGCGCGGAGACGACTTGTGCCTCAAAGACTCGCTCGACCTCTCTAACAACGCACAGATGCTACTCAAAGTTCAGCGGCTCTCGCGAAACTTCAAACTTCGGACCTCTCTGGTACTCACTCAAAGATCGAACAAACAAGACTATGTGTACTCCAAGATGGACTCAATACGGTCCTAACGCTTTTGCCAACTTCAAACTTCCCACAACTTTCAGAACAAACCAATGTACCTTGGGATATCCTTCCTTTGGTACCAAACCACGTAATTTGTGCATAAGCATATGGAACGCTCATTCTATCTTCACGATCTCTTCATCCTAACCAGAGGGTCTTCATTGAGCAGGACGCAATACAACTTATTTTAATCGACTCTAAAAATCAGATTCAACTGAAATCAAAGGATTCACAATGCAATTCCAACTTCCCTCAAAACACTCAAATCCAAAATCAAAGATTCCCCATGAAAACCTTTTCACAATCCAACTAGACAGTTTGCAATTAAACTCCACATAAGCCAAAAGAAATCACTCGAGTGCTCAAATCAACTACTTTATTTTTTTTTCCTAAACCGGAAAGAACCACCTCGCCAACATGGAGTCAACTCAAATTGTACATGATCTCCATCATGAAAACCCAACTCAACTAGAACTAATAGATCACTTCTCTACTCGAGAAAACCTTCTTTTCTCGAGATGTTCTTTTAAGGATAAATCCTTTCCCAAATTATGGGTGTCCGAATTATCACACTAACTCCTTCCTCTTAACCGACAATCCCAAAACGATCCTCAAACCGAAAGAACAACCATACTTATTTAGAGGACTCTACTAATCCACCAAAAGATTCTCTAGTCCACTCCTATACCAAAGGAAATTATATTGACAAATGGTTTCCAACACCTCAATAAAGACTTTTCACCCACAACCACATCATCTCATTCATTAAAGATAATCAACTTCAAATCCTCAAGACACATACTCATTTACCTTACCCAAAGTATTCTATCAAGATCAACACACTATTTAAAATTCGCTCGTTCATCTACCTCTACACATAATATTGGGTCTCCAAGGTCCTAGCATGATAATGCAAAGCTTAAATTCAACCTCCAAGTTTCCTACCATGAATTTCTGGTATAATTGATAGGAAATCCTCAAATTCGTTTCCTAAAATTTCACATAGCACAACAATAATCTAAGTCATTAATATCAACATTTCTCACTAATCAAGCAACCGCCCCAAGGTGATTCATTTCACCAATTATAGACCTTCTCTAATCCATACCAATCCAATTCAGCCATACGACCACAATATACCCATTCGCAATACCCTAACTGATTGACCAAGATTCAAACATACTCAATCATTAGCGTCAATAATTTAATATATTTTTGATCAAGTTATCCTTAGAAATAATTTAAATCCCATAAGGTTACTCACTAAGGCCGAGTCATACTTGACAATAATTCAACAATTCCTACTATCCCGCTAATTAGCACAACACTTAGGCTTCCCTTCACCGCTATTCCCATTAAACTTCACCATCGTAACTCTTGTACACAATCTTACTAGGTATCCAATTGCGACACTATAATAAATTTACCAAGAGTCCATACTTTCGATAATCCCAATATCCCAACATGGACAAAGGTTATTGGATCAAAACCCACCATATGTTCCACTAGTTGTAACACTAATAATAATAATTTTTATATCTTATCGACAAACATTTCACTTAAATAGAACTCTCTCTAGGTGTTATAGGTCAAAACTAAATCACTGCTTCATCGCTCTTTAAATAGCCGAGTTCCCAAAATTCACCACTATCATATACTTGTCCACCACCAACCCGCTGTCGTAATACACTTTATAAGACTTGGCAACACAAGTTGGTTAATTCCTTTCTCAAAAGGAAGAAACAAACAAATACTAGTCTCAACGCACAAGAACAACGTTGTTCCTCGGAGTGAGCAAGAGACCAAGAGAAGCAAACAGATATTAATGATCTCGAAAACAAAATACAAGTCCGCAGGTACATTTCCCACAAGAAGGAATTTTCAAACCTCCAAGAATCATAATAAAACACTGCTATGGAGACCCAAGAAACTCTTAAGTCAGAATAAAATTAAAAGTTGCAAATTACAATTTTAACTCCAACCTCAAATGCCGATGGTACACATTTTCGTTAACAAAGAAAATAATTTTTTCTTTGATTACAACGTTATTTGCCAATCCAACAAGAAATGCCTTTAAAACCAAATCACATTAACCACCTAGGAACCAATAAGAACCTTTCCATACGTCACATTGCTCAATTAATTCCATCTACTACATAAATCATGAACTCCCAAAAGTCCACGAATACAAAACTCCAATCATTTCATTTGACTGATATTACGAACGGCAATTAACTTACTTTCTTTCTAGAAGAATCATCACCACTACGATGAGTCAGAATCTCTTGTGGACAATCTTACTATCATCAAGAATGATCTACCCTTAACAAGACTCGTTATCGTCAACTCTTCCTTTATTAAGCCTCCAAAGGCTTACCAAAATGTTATAGACCCTTTATCATCTCATCCTCAATTGAATGTATACCAAAATCTTATACTCTCACTACAACAACCACTTTATTTTAGAGGAAAACTATCGCACAAATTAAAAGGTTATTCCACACCCTTTCATCAAAGGCATACTTTTATCCGATAGTTCTACTATCATGTAAACATTGTTCATCCATTAAATCCCATCAATTTATCTCTTAGTGATGCTCAACACCAAACATTAATAGACATTATTTGCACCTAGCAATTACTTATAATCACTAAGTATCACAAAAGGTTACTCCAAGATTAGTACCCACTAAGACAATAATCTAACTTCTTTTGAACTTAGCCATCCCAAACGGTTAAATTAATCTGTTGAGACCCGTTAATCCAATTTATCAAAGAAGTTTACCAAATGTATCACTCTTAATCATCGACTCAATTTCATCGATGTTCTACACCTCTTATTAACTCTATTGATTACAATTAGATATCACTATACTCTTAATCACAGGTTCCTTGAGAACTACTACAAGACACTTTCAAATTAATCACTTTCGTTTCAAGGATCTTAGTTAATATCGATCATTCACACCTGAGACCTAACCCGATAATCCATATCTTTTCCATTAATTGCTTTGATTATAACCTCTCACTTAACCAAGACAAAACATCACTAAAGGGTGAACAACTTCTTTCATAAAAGAGAACCATCAATCTTCAACACTCAAAATACCCAAGAGAGATACATTGAGTCAAAGTCTCCACGCACTAAAGGACTTGCAAAAAGAAACTTTCATTAACCAAAAACATCAAGCTTAATAAATGGGTCATGCTTTCCCATGAGAAAGACCAAAACTCCACTATAAAGGTCAACTTGACAATCAATCGAGTTCACCAACCGCAAGAATAACTCATCGGTTGGGAAAACAACGATTTCTTTATGGGACAAATTAAGCCAATAGAAACATAACAATCCTTTTCAAAGCAACCCAACAATCGCAATGAACTAATGACCTAAGAGAAATTCGTCAACCACAACTGGATAAGAATTGGCCAAATTCAAACTCAAGAAAGAGACCAACTTCCTAAAGAAACTCACCTCAACTCAGAAACTATGGTACTCGTGGTAACTACTTCTCTATTCTCATAACATGAACGGTGGTGTAACTTTGGTAAAGCCCAGAGCCACAACCACGACCTCAACCTCTCAATATCAACTATAATCAATTAATTAGCAATCACACTAAATTCATATCAGCAATCATCAAAATGATATAGCGGAAACGTAGATGCAATGCTTTGCCTATTCCCATCCTCATGCACCAAAGGTGTCAAAATTAATATTTCATGAACCACAGACCTACAAATTCTCGCTCGATACCAATCAGAACACCCGGCTCAACATTGAGCCTAGAATGTTACTAAAATTAAATTAAACAATACTACTAAGACTTTTTACCAAATTTTTCAATGAACCTCCTTTGTATAGTTAACTATACCGAGGTTCCAAAGAATTAATTATAACAATTAACAATAATCTCAATATCCAAGATCATTCAAGCATGCAAGATAATCTATTAAGCATAATCAAAACTTGCTATTCTCCTCATTACAATTAATTTAAAACATTCAACCATCCATATGTGATTCTCAAATAGTTTGCTTATTATTAGAATAAAGACTAATTGTGACGCTTTAAGGATGAGTGGTAGTGAGTGCATCCAAACAACTACTCCCTCCCATGCATGCCGTTCTTGCCAAGGGTACCTAAAACACATCAAAGCAAGAGTGAGCCCAAAGACTCAGCAAGTATCAACAAGGCTAAAGCTAAGTACAGTCATAGCATCAATATACCAAAATAAGCATTACACTAAACATAGCCTTCATGCTTATGTAATGCGACCATGAAAATAAGCATTACACTAAACATAGCCTTCATGCTTATGTAATGCGACCATGCAATGCACCTTTTAAACTTTATCTCTTTTTGCATTTTACCGGTAATGCGGGGTATACAACCGTCAATGTATACCCTTGCATGTGCCCTCCGCACAGGGACCAAGAGCCTATACTCCACAAGTATAGGGACCTTTGCCCATCATCTTCATGATGGGGACCTCTATTCAATTGCCCACATTGCACTAATGTGGGATTTCAAGCCCGTCATTTACATGACGGGGACCTCAACTATGTATACTTGGTCACCACGTGACCAAGTCTCAAGCATGCTTACAACATGCATATGCACTATGACACTATCTTTCATGCATAAGAATTCAACAAGTACATAATAACACGTAAGCATTAACAACATACATAGGAACTTTAACCATAAACTTGCATTCACCAAGTTAAATTGAAACTCATCATATTATCATCCATGCATGGCTATTACGAGCAAGACACAAACAATCTCAGCAAACAAACATAAATATACTACAACCTAATACTTGCCTCAACCGATGCGAGAACGGTGGACGCGGAGAGGGCGCCGCCTCGATCAAACTCCCACCAACATAATTATAACCAGGCTAAGACAATCATATCGACTAAAAGCATAATTGATAACACAAAAGAACTCGCTAAACTCCCAAGCGCTTCCAATTTTCCAATTTGTACCGATCTATCTGCCTCCTCTCATGACAGTCAACTTCTAAAATACATAACTTTCTACAGGGTCCAAATATGGTGTTCTAATACTTTTCGAAAGCTAATTAAATTTCCCAACTAAACCTAGTTGAGGAGCCCTTCTGAATCTGACATCTATTACCCCTACCAAGCCAAATTAAATGACATCAGTTTTCACGTCGGGTTCTCTCGACAAGACACTAAAATCACCATAACTTTGGCTACGAAAGTCCAAATCTTACGTTCTTTAGCTTTCGGAAAGGTATGGAAATTACCCTTTTTTTTTTGTTATAACGAGATCCTCTGATTTCTTTTTTAACTAATGGATTAACCCAGATTTCTACTGATCGTCTGGATGTTGACAGATTATCATGTCACGACACTAAACAATTCATAACTTTCTGACCGTTAATCGGATTTGGGCGTTCTTGGCGGCCACGGAAAGCTAATGACATAACCCAACTATCTCTAAGAGGTTGGATCCCCAGATTCTACATCTAAAGACATGAAAACCATCGTTCAATTTACTAGACAGAACACGATCTATTAACTGTTGATTACTCGATCTACCAAACGAAATCAATTGCAACTAATACACATCAACCAGCGAAGAACACGCGATGTTACCCTTGTAGAATAGCAGGAAGACGATGAACTCTCCCCTGAAGGTGATCTCCTCTCCTTTCTTCACTTGATCGTGAAGCAGGAGCACCGACGGCGAGGAAGGAGGCACCACCATGGAGGAGAGGGCGTGCTACAAGAGTCACGCTACAAGGAAGCAAGATCAGTAGCTACAGATGTGGCTAGGGTTTCCTTCCTTTTATTGGTGGTGACCCTCATGGGCCTCTGGCCAAAGCCCGAGGCCCAAGTTGTCAAGAACCGCAGAAACCCCCCTTTTTATGTCTAATTTCTTTTGAACGCTTTTTTGAGAATAAATCGGAGTATTACATTAAAACCCCACTTTCTCCTGCTCAATCGCTTTGCTAAAAGAAACATTCTCCCGATTTAATTATTCTCTCCCGATTTATTTATTCTCTCCCGATTTAATTTTTGGGGTATTACACTATTCACCTGCGTTGGCGCGAGAAGGAAATCCACTGGCGCCAAAATCCTCCTCCCTCACCGCGCACGGCAGAGACCAGAGCGTGGGTGCTGGGCTAGCGCCGCCACCGCCACCGGTCGCCGACGCATGAGCTCCTCCTCCCCTGAGTCCCGACGCGCGGGGATGTCCTCCTCCCGATTCCTCCCGATGAGCAAGCCCAACCACCTCCTCCCGCACCATGGGCGCTGGGCCAGTGCCGCCGCCCCCCGCCGGTCGCCAGCGCACGAGCTCCTCCTCGCCCCGAGTCCCAACGTGCGAGCACGTGTTCCTCCCGACTCCCGACGGCCGATGCTCAACGGTGCGAGCACCTCCTCCTTCGCCTCCCCATCCGGCCGCCCATCTCACTCTCGCCAGCTTCGCTCAGTCAGCCCATCAAGATCCTCCTCCTTCGCCTGCTCAAGTGCTCGCTTCTCTCGGCTTGGTACTGTAGAGTCAAGGCTCTCGTACTAGTATAGTAGTATTTGTAGGCTAGTAGCAAGATCTTGGCCCTTCTTTTGTTGGATTAGACTATATACTAGAATTTTTGACCTTGAGACTTGGTGGTTCCCGAGAGGTATGTGATGTAATCGATGTCTTTTCCTATAATCCTATCCCATAACTTGCAAGTTGTTACTATGGAAGAGTGCAATATCTCGATTAGCCTAGGAGTTGTAATCAGCAATTCAAAGATTAGTCGCCTTACATTCCAAAGGTGTGTTGTTACTGCTCAAATCTTGTCCACATTTTTATATGAATGTTTTATGCTTTCAAATAATGCACCCATCGGTGATCAAAATTTGAGTGCTTCCCACCGTATGGATATAGCAGCTTGAGAAAGGGAAGCACTCTCGCCGTATTATTCCTAAGCTCCATTTATTTTATTTGTTGTTTTCTTCCTTTTCATGTGAGCTATTCACAAGTTTCTTTCTATGTTCTTACAAAGAAGTGAATATGAAGTGAAGCACCTAGTTAAGAGCCTATAATGTCATTTGGCCAAGCCAGATTGTACCTTCTATGGTGTGCCTTTTGGCTACTTCTTTTAATCTCAGTGACAAATGTTCTAAATTTTGTGTTGAACAATCACTTTTTCCATAAACATTGCCCTGTTTTGTTTGAATAGGTATTGCTCCTCGTGGTGCTTGCTTGATAGTGATATTCCAAAGATTTCATTCCGGGAACTAGATTGTGAGACAAATCCATTAGCTTCATCAGTATTATGTTGATCTTTGGAAAAAGTTTCATTGTGATAGCATTTCGACTCAACATGCCGCAAGAAAGAATATATGGCCATACATGTAAATGACTAACTTTTCATTCATTGATAGTTTGATACAATATTACATTTATTGGTACAATGATATTGTTTGCAATTTTACATGTATAATTGTACAATACACACACAACATGTGTTGATACTAGAAGAGGAGCCCTGTCAGCCTTCACTGCATTCTGAAGGCTTTGTTTGAAGAGGATGGGAACTTAGCTCTTCATTCTTGATGCTTCAAGCACAAACAATTAGGTAACAAGCTCTTCAATCTCTAGCATTAGCAGTTGTAGTCTTGCACACTAGTAAATTTTTCATGAAGACATGTAGCATTAGCTGTAGGCATGCAAGTACTCTTCCTTGAACCACCAGTTGCAACCTAAGCCATCACTGTCACTAGTCACCGACTAGTTGGGGCTGACTAGACGATTAGTCGGGAAGTCTCCTCCCTAGCAACTCGACTCGACTTGACAACTTAATAACACCCTTTTTTGGAACTTGTACACTGATACTTGTAAGATATTGGTCATGTAACTCCAGTATTATGAATGCATTTTATCTGTGCCTACTGCATGCCTGTGTGCTATTGCTTGTTGTGGAAATTGATGTCCACACAAACTTTGTAATGCTAACCACTATGAGATGGCATTGGTGTGGCATTATCTTATTTCATTTCCAATGCTTCTTTAAAAGTTAAAGAATTTGATCATGTATCATTAGAATATATGGCCTTGTACAATTTGTCTTTTGAAACACTTAAATTCTTACTTACGCTGAAATCTTTTTTTTTTTCACAGGAGGATTCAGAAACTGAAGTTACTGTTGGCAAACCATTTGATCCTATCTCCTATGGTAAGCAGTGCTAGCAACATAATCTAATGCACTTGGATTTTTTTTAAGTCCGGGATTTTCCCCATCCAATTCACATTAAAGAAGAAGAAGCACCCTACTCGTGAGGCGCCTACGGGAGCAGCGCTCGAATCGTGGCATGCTAGAACCCTAGAGCTCCCCTGTGCCACTGTGCCTCTGCACAGTCCTCCACCTAAGTCCCAGCTCAAGCCACATAAATCCTGGGTGAGACCCAAATGTTGAACCCCCAGGTTCGAGCACGGGTGGGCTTAGGGGACGCTGCCGCCTCTAGCCAGTCCAGCCGTGGCTTGCTTCTCAATGCACTTGGATTTTGAAACTGAACACTTTTTTCACTTTACTCTTAAGGTGATCATGTCCATTTAAAATTTTGTGCATTGTGTGGTCTCGTGTTAAGTCTATCTATCTATGATCGAGATATCTGCACCTAGCGAGGTAAAAGGTAAAGATGCATTCATATACTTGGTGTAATGATATTTAACTATGAAAAAAACCTTCTTATGCAACATATTCATTCTTATATTTTCGGATAGTAATGTGGGAAAGCATGTGGTAAAGGCTATTGAGTTGTAATATAAAGGGCTAAATCTGCATAGACTATTTTTTAAATTATTCTGGGGTTTGATAGAGGTGTAACTTTATTTAAGAATGGTTCCTTTTGCACCTTCTGTTTCAGCTTCATGAGGCTATTATGCGAGAAGAATCGGTGGAGTACGAGGAGGGGGACATCATCTAGGAATTCCGTAAGGGTTTCAAACTTGGAGAGATACTATTGCGCCCGGCAATGGTCAAGGTATCTGCAGGACCAGGCCCTGAAAAGTCTGAAGATGACGATCCCACAATGGTTGAAGATAATGTCGATGCTAAGTAATGGAGCTAAATTTCTGATTTCACAAGAACAAAGTCTAGAAATTATGATGCTTTTCTGGAGTGTGCCAAGCAGGTGATAGGATAGAGTTAGATATTTCGCTCCTCAAATGTGCCGGTTCTCCCTGATGTTGACATTGAGTGTTGATATTGTGTCAAAATTTCTCCTCTGAGTGTGGTCGTTGTTATGGTTTGGAAATTTCTTGGTTCATTCAAGCAACAACAGCGATAATATGAGATAAATTGGTTTTGATCTGCCAGAGATCCATGGCAAAACTGTACTATTAGATATCTAGATATGTGATTCCGCTTGCTTTCGACCTTTTCCTAAACAAATTGCACTGCATCATATGATTCCTTGCACAAGTTTATCTTGTGTTCGAATACTACTTGGTAGCATATGGACTAGAGAATTCCAAAATCTCTCTACATAAAAGGGCACAGAAAGGCTCGAGGGAAAGACGGGCCATGTCGGCTTTTTTTTTTGTCGACCATATGATGCTGCCCCGGACTCCTTTCATCCGTGCGAGTAGATGGCCATTGGATGCCGCTCGCTCTTACTCGCGCCGTTCGATCGGATCTGCTCTGTGTTCGGCGCGCACTCGCTCCGGTCACCACGTGCCCATGTGCGGTCGCGTCGCCTCAATTCCTCTTCCCCAACACGCCTCCTCCTCGCCTCTTCCCGTTTCCCTCCCTCTTCATCACGGCGGCCTCGCTCCTCGCTCGCGCCTCCTTCCCATCTCCGCCCCTATCAGCACGCTGCGTCGGCGTCTACAACGGCCACCACGGCCCCGACGCCTCCCTCTTCCTCCGTTCCCATCTCTTCCCCCATGTCCAACGTACGTATGCTATTTGCCTTCTCTCGGGCCCGCCTCCGCGCCATGATCCGCCGTCGCGCGCCTCCTCGTGCTCGACCTCTCCCAAGAACCACCTCAGTGGCGAGATCCCAACGCCATTCGTCGTTGCGCCGAGACGTTGGACCTAGCTTACAACCAGCTCAACGGCCTCCTCCTCATGGTCGACCTCTTCGGAACCGCTCTAGGGCGAGATCAGCGTCACTCGCTCGTTGCGCCGAGACGCTGACCTAGCCTACAACCAGCTCAACGGTTGTGCGCCAAGGCTAGAAGCGTTTTTGGTCATGCGGCGCTGTCGCTAGCCTCCAACCGCTTTGGCGGCACTATCCTCGATTTAACTTCGGCGGGCCGGTGGATTCTTGCATTGTTAGTTCATGGTTTTCTGTTAATGTTTGTGTTGGTTCCTTGCCCGGTCATTTAATGGTTGTTAATGATACTCAAATTTTGTGTTTGTTTCTTGGATGATTAATCAATGGTTGTTAGTGCAGTCTCGTGGTTTCTTGCATGGTTAACCAATGGTTCGTTGATTCTTGTCCGTAAGAAGGGGTCAAGAGGTGGTGATTAGAGAAAGACTTCATATACCGCTTCGCAAACAAGAGGCCCAGGTTAGTGCTTCTTCCTTTAGTATCGGTACCAATTCTTCTTCTCGTTGACAAAGAAAGTGTGCTAATTAATCGTGACAAATCTGCACTTGATTAGTGTGCTCAATTAGTGTCCGGTTCTTGTTTCCTTAATCGAATAGTTCAACCGATCAAAAACTTTCTTTGTGGTAGGTGAGGAGGAAAGACTGGGGAGGGGATCATAGAGTCGAAGAAATTGGTTTATCCATTCGTAAAGGTTCTTCTCGCTTCTATCCAAGTCATGTCGAATGTCTATCCGTAAGTCATGTCGAATGACTTCATTGAGGATTTTCTCGAGACCGATTTGTTCTCTCCCCACCTTGATGTCATATCTTTTAGAGGTTACATGATACCGTTCTTGTTTGACTTAAATGTCAATGCTTAGAATTATAAGTAGCATGATGGAATTTGTGGTATCCTTAGCTATCAAACATGTTTTTAAAGCTCCCCATCCTGCCATGGGATGAGAACCACACTTATACAAGGGACGCTGTTGAGTTGTATTATCGTGTCTATGTACGCCGCTTTTGCTTGAGAGTAAACAACTACCGCTAACACGATAGATGCTCGAGAAAAAATCTAAGACCTCTTGATAGATGTAACATCCCAATTTTCTGGAGTTCTTAAAAAGATTTTAAAAAAGAACCATTTGGTTTTGTTGAAAGTTCAAAGTTTAACTTGAGACTTTCGAAAATTTGAGTGTTTAACATGATTAAATCAAACTTCAACTAATCCAAAGTTGGTTTATCTGGAGTTGTTCAGACCTCTCTGGACCTCCCTTAGCCTCTTCAGACCTTTCCCCGTTTGGACCTCCCCTTTGGGTAGACCTCCTCTTGGTCTAGACCTCTCTAGTTTCCCTTGACCTCGTGGTTTAGACCTCCTTTTGTTTGAACCTTCCTTCGGTTTTGATCTATCCTTGGGTCACGACCACCCCCGAGGTGCTCCCAGCTCGGGTTTGTATTTCAAACATTTTTGATTTCCGAAACCCATCGCTTGGGTTGATCTCCTCCTTTCGAGATCTCCTTTTTGACTCCATCTTGACCGTTGAGACCTCTCCTGTGTTGGTCTTGATCGTCGAGATCTCCTTTGGCTCCATCTTGACCGTTGAGACCTCCTCTGTATTGGTCTTGACCGTCGAGATCTCTTTTGGCCCCATCTTGACCGTTGAGACCTCCTCTATGTTGATCTTGATCGTCGAGATCTCCTTTGGCTCTATCTTGACCATTGAGACTTCCCCTGTGTTGGTCTTGACCGTCGAGATTTCATTTGGTTCTATCTTGGTTGCCGCGACCTCCTATCTTTGTCGTGTTGCCGCGACCTCCCTTGAGGCCGCGACCTCCTTTTCTTGTCGTTTTGTCATGACCACCCCGGCGGTCATGACCTCCCCTGTGGTCTTTTTGCAAAGACCACCCTCCTTGGTCTTTTGCAAAGACCACCCCTATTGGGTCACGACGACTCCTCTTGGTCGGGACATCTCTCTTTTTCCCGTCAGGGCACGCATATTAAATGCTGCCGTCACCGTACCGACATGCACACTTAATATTGCTGCCTCCTAGCAACGTGCGTATTTAATGCCGTTGCCTCCGCGAGTCTTGCCGCCATCCGGCTGTTCTGGCCCCTGCTTTCTCTATAAATAGAGTGCCCGAGCCTGCTTGCCCTTCTTTTTGCTCCTTCTCACTCACTCTCATTTGCCCACCCCTGTAAGCTAAGTAGAAGTGCCTAGAGTGGTCCTCCTTAGCTTAGTGCCGTTTAGTTCGTGTCTTTGGCCTTCTGTTGGAGTTTTGTGCCTCTTAGTAGCTTTTTCGGCTACTTGTTTTGGGTTTGACCTGCTTCCCCGATTAAGGTGCTCTGCTCTCTCCTCTTACTCTTTTCGTCCCCTTGTGCTTTTCCCTCTTACCTATTGTGCTTTTTCCTCTCATCTATTAAGCCCGAGAAGGTGTCTTGCAGATGGATCACCTTGATGCGACAAGTCAAGATGAAACAAGAGATCCTCATTGCCACCACCCCGCCTCCAAAGAAATTCCTGCAGATCAAAATATGAGTCGGTTCATGGCGCCCAAGCGCAGATGATGAGTGCTTTGATGCGTAACATGAATCAAATGATAGCCCAACAGAATCGCACCACTTGTGGCCTTGATCGCGGCGTTGAACCAGAGCCACCAAGCCGCCGCACCGCCATTGCCACCGCTGTTCTCACCAAGGATAGCAGAGTTCTTGAGGACCCGTCCGGCTACCTTTCTAGCTCCTCCGAGCCGTTGATTTGCATTTATTGGTCAAGGCCAACCGAGAGGAAACTTGCTATTATCCCGTGTGATGACCGGAGAAGGTTCTCTACACCTCGCACCAACTCGAGGGCCCAAAGCGGTGAGTGGTGGGAGAGTTTTTGTGCCGCCCATGAGAACCTCCAGAGCATCATGTGGGCAGAGTTTTTCAAGCCTTCCGCCATTCCCATGTCCCCGATGGGAAGGTGGAAATGAAGAAAAATGAGTTTAGGGAGTTAAGACAGGAAGCATGTCAGTGAGTGAATATCTTAACAAATTCACTCAGCTTTCTCGGTATGCCCCAAAGGATGTTGCCACAGATGATGCCCGACAGAAAAGGTTCAAGTGAGGACTCATTCCCAGTTTGAAGGTCCAGGTTGTTGGCAATGACTATGCAGACTTCCAGCAGATAGTGAACAAGACCTTGCTCATTGAAGAATCTCACAGAGAGCTTGCCGAGTCTTACAAGAGGAAGATGTCACAGTCTGGTGCTCGCCAAGGTCCCTCGCAGAGAACTCGGACCAGTGCTCAGTTCCCTGGCCATTTTGCTCCACCGACCACCTCCAGACCTCCAAGAGTTCTCACCCGGTTATTCTAGGGCGCGCACACAATTTCTTCAACAACAAAAGACCATACCAACCCGCCAAGAGCAAAGAATTCACGCGCAGAATCACCTATTTTAACTGTCATCAATTGGGGCATTATGCCAATAACTGCCCTCAGAGGCAGGACCAACTTAGGTCCGATTCAACCAAGGTGCCACTCCACTGAGTTTCAAGCAAGGTCGGAGTGTGTCGTGGAGCTCCCAGACCTCCCTGCCGCCAAGACCTCCCCACCCCCTGGGAGAGGACGTGTGAATCACGTCACCATTGAGGAGGCCCACATAGCTCCGGACGTCGTGTTAGGTAAGTTCTTTGTAAATTCAGCACCAGCCACTGTTTTGTTTGATTCTGGAGCTTCATATTCGTTCGTTTCTCGGAATTTTGCTGCAATGCATCAGTTGAAAGTTTTGTCTCTTAAGACCTCCTTGTTGGTCCAATCTCCCGATTCGGAGTTAAGTGTGAAGTAGGGTTGTCCACAAGTTAAGGTGACCATAGAAGGGGTAGAGTTTCTAGCCGACCTGATCCTCATTGACACCCAGTCTCTAGATGTGATCTTGGGCATGGACTGACTGGCTAGACATCAAGCAGTGTTGGATTGTGGTGGTAGAAGCATCACTTTGGTCAGTCCAGTGGGAGTTAAAGTGAACTTTGAAGCCACTTCTGAGAAGCCAGCGAGAGCTTTGGTCTACAGTGTTCAAACCATGTCCTTAGAGGATGTCCTGGTTCAGGAGTTCCTGACGCCTTCCCTGCATGAGCTTCCCGAATGCCGCCAGATAGGGAGCTAGAGTTTGTCATCAACTTGGTCCCAAGGACTGCTCCAATAGCCAAGAGAACATACCGTCTACCTGTTGACGACCTGGTAGAGTTGAAGAAGCAGATTGAAGAAATGCTTGAGAAATGATTTATCAGACCGAGTTCCTCACCTTGGGGAGCTCCTGTTATTTTTGTCCCCAAGAAAGATGGCACTCAGCGGATGTGTGTGGACTATAGAGCACTCAATGAGGTCACCATCAAGAACAAGTACCCTCTACCCAGGATAGATGACCTGTTCGACCAGCTAAAAGGGGCCGGAGTGTTCTCCAAGATAGATTTGAGGTCAGGATATCATCAGTTGAAGATCCGTCAAGAAGACATCCCCAAGACACCTTTTTCAACCCGACATGGTCTGTTTGAGTGCATAGTCATATCTTTTGGTTTGACCAATGCCCCTGCCTACTTTATGAATTTGATGAACAAGGTGTTCATGGAGTATCTGGACAAGTTTGTCATTGTCTTTATTGATGACATCCTGGTGTACTCCAACAGTGAAGAAGATCATGAAGAGCACCTCCGCTCAGTCTTGAGCAAGCTCAGAGACCACCAACTCTATGCAAAGTTCAAGAAATGTGAGTTTTGGATGAAGGAAGCTACCTTCTTGGGCCATGTTGTGTCTGAAAAAGGAGTTGCCGTCAACCTCAGTAAGGTCCAGGACGTCCTCAATTGGAAATCACCCAAGTCAGTACCTCAAATCAGGAGTTTTCTTGGCATGGCAGGTTACTACCGTCGGTTTATTGAAGACTTCTCCAAGATAGCAAGACCTCTCACCCAGCTGTTAAAGAAAGAGAAGAAGTTTGCTTGGACACCCGACTGTGAGCAGAGTTTCCAAGAGTTGAAGAAACGCTTGACCATTGCCCCAGTGCTGATCTTACCAGATGTCCGAAAGGACTTTGAGATATATTGTGATGCATCTCGACAAGGTCTTGGGTGTGTTTTGATGCAATAAAGGAGAGTAGTGGCTTATGCTTCCCGGCAGCTAAGACCTCATGAGGTCAACTACCCTACCCATGATATGGAGCTGGCTGTCGTAGTGCATGCCTTAAAGATATGGAGGCACTAACTTATTGGTAATCGCTGTGAAGTGTACACTGATCACAAGAGCTTGAAATACATTTTCACCCAAGCAGATCTCAATGAGGCAAAGAAGATGGTTGGAGCTAATCAAGGATTACAATGTTGGAATCTACTATCACCCAGGCAAGGCCAATGTGGTAGCCGATGCATTAAGTAGGAAGGTCTACTGTAGCACTTTGATGATCAAGGAAAGTCAGCCGGCACTTCATGAGGAGTCCCAGAAGTTGAAGCTTGAGTTAGTGGAAGAGGGTTTTCTGGCTGCTCTAGAAGTCCAACCCACCCTTCTAGATCAGGTCAGGACAACCCAAACCGAAGATGGGGACATCCAGGAGATCAAAAGCAACATGAAGAAGGGCAAGTGCTTGTAGTTTTAAGAAGATGAACATGGGACTGTTTGGCTCGGCAAGCGCATTTGTGTACCAGATCAGGAAGAGCTCAAGCAGCTGATCCTTAAGGAAGCTCATGAAGCCTTGTACTCTATCCACCCCTGAAGCACTAAGATGTATCAAGACCTCAAGGAATTCTTTTTGGTGGCCTAGCATGAAGCGTGAGATCATCGAGTATGTGGCACGATGTGATGTTTGCCACGAAAGTGAAGGTCGACCATCAAAGACCTCCTAGACTTCGCAACCTTTGAGCATACCAGATGGAAATGGGAAGAGATCAAGATGGACTTCATCACGGTTTGCCCAGACCCAAGTGGTCATGACTCGCTTGGGTAGTGGTGGATCGTTTTACCAAAGTTGTCCACTTCATCACACCAAGACCACCTACTCAGAGACAAGCTAGCGTAAATATACATGGCTAAGATTGTTTGTCAAGATGGAGTGCCCAAGAAGATTGTGTCGATCGAGGATCTCAATTTACTTCAAGATTTTGGCAAAGCTACATGAAGCTTTGGGCACCATTGAACTTCAAGATACCTACCATCCTCGGATCGATGGTCAAACCGAAGGGTAAACCAGATCTTAGAGGATATGTTGAGAGAGCCCGTGTTTCTAGAAAACTAGAACAGCTTGAACCGAATGTTACCTTATGTAGAGTTCTCCTACAACAACAAATGCCTACTACCAAGCTTGCAGATGTCTCGATTTGAAGCCCTACGGAGAAAGTGCAGACACCTCAGATTGGACCGAAGCAGTGAAGACTAAGTGCTCGGGCCGACCTCTTGAAGGAAGTCAAGATCAAGTCAAGTCAATAAGAGAGAAGCTAAAGACCGCCGCAATCAGTGTAAGAGCTATGCGGACAATCGATGTCGAGAGTTAGCCTTTGTCCCTAGAGATCATGTATATCTTAAGGTATCACCTCTCAAGGGAATGCACCGCCAGATCAGGGGAAACTCGCACCAATATTCATTGGCCCGTTTCCAGTTCTTGCTCGGTAGGGAGAAGTGGCATACAAGTTGGAGCTTCCACCGCAGTTGTCTCGAGTGCACGATGTCTTCTATGTGTCCCAGTTGATGAAGTGCTTATGCGTGCCGAAGAGCAATGCCCTAGAAGCGCCGACCTCCAAGAAGACTCTCTTACAAGGAGCAACCCGTCCGATCTTGGAAGTGTCCGAAGCGATGACAAGAAGCAAGGTCATCCGGCTTTGTAAGGTCCAAGGAGCAACCACTCCGAGGAATAAGCCACTTGGGGCGCGAGGAAGACTTGAAGACCGAGTTCCAAGACCTATTCCTTAGCTACCAATCTCTGGCCGAGATTCCCTTTAAGGGGTGTAGGTCTGTAACATCCCAATTTTCTGAAGTTCTTAAAAAGATTTTAAAAAAGAACCATTTGGTTTTGTTGAAAGTTCAAAGCTTAACTTGAGACTTTCGGAAATTTGAGTATTTAACATGACTAAATCAAACTTCAACTAATCCAAAGTTGGTTTATCCGGAGTTGTTCGAGTTCGGTCTTGTTTTCCTTTCTCTCAAGTTGTTCGCACTTCTCTCGACCTCCCTTAGCCTCTTCGCATCTTTCCCGCTTGGACCTTCCCTTTGGTAGACCTCCTCTTGGTCTAGACCTCTCCGGTTTCCCTTGACCTCGTGGTTTAGACCTCCTTTTATTTGAACCTTCCTTCGGTTTTGATCTATCCTTGGGTCACGACCACCCCCGAGGTGCTCCCAGCTCGGGTTTGTGTTTCAAACATCTTTGATTTCCGAAACCCATCGCTTGGGTTGATCTCGTCCTTTCGAGATCTCCTCTGGCTCCATCTTGACTGTTGAGACCTCTCCTGTGTTGGTCTTGACCGTCGAGATCTCCTTTGGCTCCATCTTGACCATTGAGACCTCCCCTGTGTTGGTCTTGACCGTCGAGATCTCTTTTGGCTCCATCTTGACCGTTGAGACCTCCCCTGTGTTGGTCTTGACTGTCGAGATATCCTTTGGCTCCATCTTGACCATTGAGACATCCCCTGTGTTGGTCTTGACCGTCGAGATCTCCTTTGGTTCTATCTTGGTTGCCGTGACCTCCTCTCTTTGTCGTGGTTGTCAAGAACCTCCCTTGAGGCCGCGACCTCCTTTTCTTGTCGTTTTGTCGTAACCACCCTGGCGGTTATGATTCCCGTGGTCTTTTTTGCAAAGACCACCCTCCTTGGTCTTTTGCAAAGACCACCCCCTTTTGGGTCACGACCACTCCTCTCGGTCGACATCTCTCTTTTCCTCGGCAAGACGATATTAAATGCCGCCACACCGCACCGACGCGGCGCACTTAATATTGCTGCCTCCTAGCAACGGTGCATTTAATGTCGTTGCCTCCGCTGATCCCCACTGCCTCCGTGAGTCTTGCCGCCTCATCCTGCTGTTCGGGGCCCTGCTTCCTCTATAAATAG
The DNA here is from genome assembly GCA_036346405.1 of Phyllostachys edulis. Taxonomy (NCBI): domain Eukaryota; kingdom Viridiplantae; phylum Streptophyta; class Magnoliopsida; order Poales; family Poaceae; genus Phyllostachys; species Phyllostachys edulis. The sequence goes on from JAYEVD010000594.1 coordinate 29,816, forward strand.
AGTGCCCGGAGCTCTTTTGCCCTTCTTTTGCTCCTTCTCACTCACTCTCATTTGCTCTCCCGGCCACCTTTGTTCAAGCTCTCTTTTGAAGTAGTTCCACCTCTTTCATTCGACAAAATCCTTGTTTTCTTTCATCCCTGGTTTGGTGAGTTCTTTGGTTTTCCTTTGAAGTTGTCTTTTTTGACTTGGCTCTTTTGAAAACGTAGGATCCAATTGTTCGAAGACCTCCTCGAACCAGCCGTTTTCAATCGAAGAAGCTTCGGCTTCTACAAATAAGGCAAGTCATAGGCCTTTGATCATGTTGAACCCATTTCCGCAAAAAGTATATTGTTTTAATATGAACTTGCATGGCTAGTTTTATAAAAATGGTTTCGGGGGTAGTTACATCGCCTAACTTGTCTTATAACTCCTGGATAATTGGAAGCAACATGTTGACATGTACCCTTGGAAACTGTAGGATGGGTTATCTTAGTTGGTTATGTCTTTGAGTACCAACATGGGTGCTTATTGCTTAGCCATGCTTTTAGTAGATGTCGTTCTCACCATAAATCATCAATGTTAGTTTACCCCAAAGACATCGGGTTGTGGCTTGTGTAGTAGCGCGGTGTAGGTGATTAAAATGAAGTGTGGCTCTGCTGTGAGGCTACTTACATTTGTTGTCACCATAACTAAAATTTGTGTGCTAGGACTGGTGGTCCTCTAGCTGTTGAACCCAACAATGATCAATTTGTCTAATGAGCTATGGAATCATGGCAAAGCCATCGTTGTTAAAATTTGTGTGCCAAGACCGGAATGGTCATTTGGCAAGTTGAACAGAAAATGTTTATGCCCCAAGCGAGTAGTCGTGGAGTGAGTAGGGTGCCTTGAGTACACCGGGTTTGTGGTCGACTACCGAGCTGACCAACTAAGCACTTAACCTTGTACGCCATCGATCTCGGTTATTCCCGTGCAACCACAAGTCTATAATGGGGTGGTCCTCGCCAACTAATTAGCGAGATCCTTATGCGGTTCTGTCGTGGTGGTCGAAATGGCGCAAAATGGGGCCCGAAAAGCTTAATCCTCAAGCGAGTAACTAAGTCTGATCGACCTTTGTAAAGGCCTTGTCACGAGCTCTAGATCGCCATCAAGGAAGTGAGCAGGGGCATCGACGGGTGCCCAACCAACTAGAGGACTTCGTGTCTTGTGGGTAAAGTGCGCAACCTCTACAGAGTGTAAAATCTATTCAAATAGCCGCGTCCTCGGTTATGGACATGCCCGGTTCTTTCACGCAAGGGGTAGAGCTTTCTAAAAGTTGTGGTGGGTTTCGTGTGGTTTTGCTCTCGACCAGGGTGGTCGTGTGCTGTTTTCAAAGAACTTGTTTACTTATTTATTATCTTTTCAACTCGCGCTTTGCAATCTACTTATTGTATTTCTGTTAAAAACTGCTTTATGCAAACTAACCATATAGCTTTCTTTGTCAAGCCTTGCATAAATGTTATTGCATTATTTCCCTATGGCTTGCTGAGTACATTCAAAGTACTCATGGCTTGTGCCCTCTGGTTAATCAGCAGCCGAAGACCTCCCCGGGTGCTCCGTGCACTATGAGTAGGAGTTCATTGAAGACCTCGTGGACTAGAGGATGTCTTCCACTCGATAGCCTGTGGTTCGCCGAGTGGCCCGCATTGTATTTTGCTTTCCGCTGCAAGTGTTCTTTTGTTGTTCGCCCTGCGTGGCACCCCTGTAAACAAGCTTGACCATAAGGTCTTTTGTCTATAAATATTAATTTGTCTGCTTCATCTTATGTTTGTTGTATGGATGTGATGACATCGTTGTTGAGTCTGTGCGAGCTAGCGATCTGATCTTGGGACTAGCTCGTTGCAGAGATCGAGACCTCCGGTGGTCTTGGAGGACCTCCGGTGGACCTTTGAGTCCTCCCTGGTGGTCCCGAGGCTCTCCGGGAGGTCTGGGGACCTCTTGGGAGGTCTTAGAGGACCTTCCCAGACCTCCAGGTGGTTCGGTTGGACCTCCTGGGTGGTCTTGGGAGACCCCTCTGGGTCCTCTCGGGTCAGGTCCTTACAATAGACCATTATAACAAAACATTGATGCCCTGTGATGTGTATACACAACTATCAATCTCTATCTCTCTCTCTGGTACCAAACTAATCCCCATGAAGTCGTAAATGATCATACGTAAGTCTGCTTTGTCGAAGATAGCATATTCTCACGAACTTGCAAAAGCCGCACATTTAAGTTGTCTCCGAAGTAGGCGAAGTTTTAACAATTACAGGATGCGGATTGTGGAACAAGATGGTTTTGATCCATGGTTTCGCTATGTTTAAGTGGTGTTATTGCTATACTTAAGTGTTGTTATTACTAATTGGTTGATCTCGACAACAGAGGAACAAGATGATGGCTATATGCCAACATTTTGAAAATCGTAGCCTTACATTTAACATTATCCTTCACTGATTTTGAAAATGTTAGCCTCAATGAGAAAATGAGGTATTGACAACTCAGATTTCAGTACTATCATGTTGATCATGATAAACCTATGGGAAAAAAACCAGTTTTTTTTTAAAAAAAATTGTTGTTGCATATAGACCTGGTTTTGTGTAATCATATTAAACACAACTTGGTCTCTCTTTGTTTTCTCCATACATCATATATCATACTATATATGCATACTTATCTTCGCAGTCTTAGATAATACTAGATGAAACTTCTATATCGTAAAAAAAACCTAATGTTTCCTACACGCACGTTAGCACCTATTTTCATTCCCTCTTTTCTTTCTAGGAAGTTCATCTGCAACCCGTTTGTTTTGCTCAGGATTTTCATCTTTTGTTTAGAGGCTCTTTGGTCGTCTTGTCATTGCCGTGCCTTTTTTTAAACGTCTTTTTGTGTTCTTTAGACCAGCTTTTTAGATACGCAGATTTTTCATTGTTTATGGGTTGGAAAGTATGAGCTAGAATAGAATAGCTCTTGCATATAATGCTTCCATTTAACCATTTTCGTAATCCGTTTCTGTTTACAAATGCGTAAAAGCATCCCTATTTAAGATATATTGCTCGAAAACAATTTTACTTAATTTTCAAGGTGCTTATTCATAGGTCACACAAGAAATGGATTTCACGGATCTCGTGAACCAGAGCCATGGCTCTCATCTATGAAGTTGGTCGTCAAACCCGACATGCCGCTTTTGTAAAAGTGGGAAAAGTGGCATTGTGGCGCCGACCTTGATCTTGCTCAAATCCATCAATTTAACAAGGATTGGTTAGGAGTTGAGGTAGTTACGTAACCAACATCTTTCCATGCTTCTCCTCCACGTGCTTGATAATTCAACTATTCTCTAATCTATCTCAGATATACTTGTGTTTTTAGGTTGAGATGAGCAAGCTGCAAGGTTCCGATTACAAGCTTCATAGTTGAGCCGTTTATGTCCCATGATCAAGAGTACTACCTTCAAATTGTGTCAGAGATGCTTGGCTACACCATTAGTTTCTCAGAATGTGGAGGTATTGAGATTGAGAAGAACTGGGACAAGGTTAAGACGATCTTTCTTCCCACAGACAAACAAGTGACACCTGATGCATGTGTCCCCTTGATTGCCACCCTACCGCATCTTTAAATGGCTTCATGAGGTACTGACTGGAGAGTAGGTGTACATGGACAATCAGCCTTGCATTCCTTTGTAGATTCGGCTGGAGCAGAGTTCTATAATTGTTTTGTGTTTATAGGCAGTATATATAGTCTAAAATAGGTTTATTGATTCCAAGTCGCCAGATATTACACGTAACATTGCAAGAACACCCAACAATCCATTTCTTAAGATGATATACTGACTATCTCAGCCATATTAGCCTTTTCACATATTTTTTTTGGTTTATGAGTATGTCCCATTCAAATTAAACTATTTAGTTTTAAGTTTTGAAAATTAGTTAAATGCTAACTACCGCCTATAATAAACCAGTTCCCTTTTAAAAGCCAAATTTAGCCATCTTTTAGGTATCAGTTCGGATGATTTTTTTCCTGGTTCATGTACATGGACGCTCTCCTTTTCTCGCTTCATAGCCTCCTGTTGGGCAACATTACATTGCATGAATCGACAACAAAAAAAGAATAGTTTCTTGCCATAAAATTAAAGGCAACGTGTTGTGCAAAGAAAATGTTTGGCCCCGCATTCTCTAAAGTTTTATGACATTGGAAAATCACTTGGTATTTCTCCTTCCTTGATTATATGTACATGACATATTCTGAAAGATGAACAGGTACCTGAATGAGTTTTGTCATATAGTGATTTATTCTTATTTACTTTGTGCTTCCTCCGCCTTTATGTGATATTGGGTTCCCTTAATACATGCATATATGTTAGATCACAGACCGTGTTGGTTGTGTTTGTGAACGCAGATAGAAATGGTTTCATGAGGTGATCACACGACATGCATAAGGTATCGTTATTTACTTTCCCCTTCTCTATAATACATCGCATGTTATGTAAACATTCTTTTGTACCTTTAATCACTGCCTCCATAAATAGTTCCAGCCACTTAGAATCATTGCTCCCTCTACGCATGCCATTTCTACAGGTGCTAGGCACCCACCTATTAAACAAAAGACTATTAGAAAATTTCCTCATCTTGGGCTGTTTGATTGTCGAGTAAACTACCAACATTTACCTGCATTATAACTTTATGTGTTAAACCGCAACCAGATGAAAAGCTTGAGCTGCAGCCCAGTACAAAAAATTGCCATGTCTTTAGCTCTCGATTTTTATTGGTTTTTGGGTAATTACATTATGTCACATTTCTATGCCTAATCCTCAAGATACTATCATCGATGTGAAACAACTCCTCTTGATGCTCCTCAAACTTGCTTCCACACGCATTTCACAATTTGATCGTGCATAGTAAAGATGTTTCACGTCATCGCTATCGGTCTACAAATGAACTTTTTATGTTACAAATACAACTTCGCTTCGACTATTTATTAGAGATGGATCTTCGGTATGTAATATAGACAGTTTATCTATTCTCAATTTCATTGTTCGCTTCATAATTTGATACAATTAAACCGCAAGAAAGGTATTTTCAAAAAGATATGATGAGAAGTCTATTAGGCCACATAGCCGCCGTGTCGAGGATTAGTATATCTTGCGTCTTCATGTATCACTATCTACCTCCTCGCTTTGCAAAGAAGAATCTACACGGAAAAAATCCACATGCTTTTCTTTCCTCGTCCACATGTATGTAATTTATCGCTCTACACATACTTCGCAATCATCCAAAGAATCAACCTATAAATGGAAATTGGAAACATGTTAAGAGATACAAAAGTTTTAAACCTTTTTTCCACCAAAAATATGTACGTACCATATCGACCCCCTTAAAGTATCCTTGATTCAGTTTCCCCCCCATTCGTCTGTTCTTAATATTTTGAGCTTGGTTAACCATGCTGGGTCTTTGCTTAACTTCTTTTGTCTATCCTAGCTTATATTACTTTGCACTATGAAATCTCCAAATTACTGTTATCCATTGACCTTTTATGTTGCAATTCGCTTAACTTCCTCCACATACGCGTTATAGGGTTATGGCTAACACTAGTAGCATTATATTTAAGGTTGTCACCGCTATTTTTATTTTTGCTCGTAACAATCGTTGATGATTTCCTAGCGTTATATGGAGATCTCATTTATATTGATGTTGTGACGTTACAAGAAAACAAGTACTACATCACAGGAAGTTACAAATCTTTTTATGTGAACACTACCAATGGAGGTATTTTGGATCCAAGATCTTTAGAACAAACTCAGGAGGCCAACGCTTTAGTCGGTTGCTACAAAAAAAAGCGACAAGTTTAAGATTTTTTTTTCATTACTCTGGAATATATCTGTGATACGTTGTAGTTGTCAATACTAACATGTAAGATTACATGCTACTGTCCCAGTAAAACAGACCACAACATGCAATACCATATTGCAAATACTAACATGTAACATTACATGCTACTATCCTGATAGAAACTCTTAATTCCTAATTTACTGTAGACTATGAAATAAATAAATACGCAATGCTTTGCTACTTATAACCTGTTAGCAACCTACAAGCTGCAAGTGAGTTTGTTAAGCTATAAGTTTACTAAGCTACAATCACTAGACTCTTTCATGTTCAACCCAAGTTATTCTATTATTCCAATCACTCATTATTTTTAGTTAACATGATAGGTTACAGAAACTTAAATACTTGATCATGTCTTGCATACTTTACGAACATCCACAATACGAGCTTATTATTTATTTCGTGAATAACAACGCTACCATTTAGTGTCTTTAATCTAATATATACAAGAATAAAGCAGCACTTGATAAGGTTGTAAAATCGTTAAATTATTTTCGACCCACCGCTCGCGCCAATTGGCGCGGGTTCCCTTCTAGTCTTTACTAAAAAAAAAGGCACACATCAATTTTCTAACCTTGTAACTCATTTATCATCAAATTTATAGTGAAACACAGGTTGATTCCATGTGATGTGATAGCTTTAATAGGTTGGAATGTTAATTACCGTCAATTGGGTTAATTGCCGTTAAACGGCATCAAACAAGCCATCATTTGTCTCAGGAGCATTTCAGATATTTTCTACCTCAGAAGTTGCTGCCAGTCTACCTAAAAGCTAGACAGCCAAACAGTAGCACAGCTAGCCCATAACCAGGCCTCGGGCCGGTCCAGTCGTGGAGCTTGAGTCTGGCCCAGGGTACGTAGAATTCACGTGGGAATTTGCTGTTATCTACGTAGAATTCACATGTGAATTGAGTCTGGGCATCGGCCCATTGCCTCGGAGGCCCAAGGCCCAGCTCCGCATTAGTAGCCAAACACTAAACCTCTTCAGCTTAGCTGTTCAGCCCTCCAGCCCAACTGAAAGCCGCTTTTCAGAAAAACTACGGCCGTGCCAAGCAGGCCCTAAAAGGTAATGAATTGATGAGATTGCAGAACGGCACAGCTGTGTCTTTATAATAACAAAAGCATACCATTGCTTCCAGCAGAATTGGAGTCCTGATAGTAATTTGGGTAGGCGCCTCTGTGCGGTCAAGAGGTGACCAACAATGACTGCCAACCGGGCGTCTCCGTCTCCGCCCCAAGACAGTTCGTCAAGACGCCGCTTAGGCAATCGCCCATTCTGCATGGCTACTATTCGTGGCTTTGGGCGGCCCACGGGCCGGTGGCGGCTTATACACTACCCGTCGACCATTCGTGTGCGTCTTGGCTGACCCGAGCCCATTTAGCCCATCGGGCCAAGTGTGGCCTGTTTGGCCCATTTGGCCCAAGAGAATGAAAAAATTCCAAACAAATTCAAAAAAATCCAAAAAAATTCTAGAAAAATGTGTAGAATTCAGAAGTAGACATGAAAAAAAAATGAGACAATCATATTGAAAATATAATAGAATTTTATTAATGTTCAAATAGCTGGCTCGTTAAAACATTTGTCATTTAGGTCTTGTCCCCCAAGGTTTGGATCTAGTTTACAATGGTCATCAACCTCATGGCGAAGTCGTCGACCGACTCCGTCTCTTTCATGTGCATCCCCTCGAACTTGCTCTTGAGGGTCTGCACTCACGCTTCCTTGACGCGATCGGCGCCAAGATGCATCATCTTCAACGCCTTTCACGCAGCTTTGGTTGTCTCTTTTTCAGCCAGTAAGAAGAGCATTTCCCCAAGGATGCCTCCATAGATGGCCGCCAAGGCTATCTGATACTTGCGCACATCGACGTTGCCATCCTCAATCGCGTCCCACACTCCTTGAGTGCGCATGTACACCTTCATCTTGATTGCCCAGGCTATATAATTGCTCAACGTGAGCATCGGATAATGCATGAAGACGGCAAAACTCTCCTTCGCCATCGCACCTGACATTGCCTCATCACCGGTGACACCACTTCCTGAAGAGCGCGGCATTATGTTGGGCATACACAGATTAAGAACTCAAGCTCTGATACCAAATGTTGGGAGAAACTCAACACGATCACTTGGACACATGCACACGATCACTCACCGGAAGACTGAACACAGAGGGGAAGAAGAACACTCAGCTTGAGACGTAGTAACACACTAAGGTCGTTCTTCTCGGCAAGACACGGAGATGACCGCAAATGCCATCTTATCACGCTGGTTGTCATTGATGCAATCGGCTTTGACGACATCGGTGCTCGTCGGTAACGGGTATTGGGAAGATGCACCTCCTCCACCTTTCGCTGCCACCTCTTCGCCATTGGTGACACAACTTGCCAGTGACTCCGACCTCACGACCTCGGCTCTTCTTTCAATGATGGCCTCCACACCATCGTTGTCACCTCTTCGCCATCGGTGAGCACTTGGACACACACTTACAAGAACTCACACATTGTGCTCATGGACACAACTCACACGACACACGCAAATACGACACCGCAACTGCCTAGTGCCAACTGTTGTCCCAGATTAGATATTCACGCACGTGAACCTGTGGACACAACTCACACGAGCACCTGGATACACACACACACCAATTCATGGTGGAAGAGAATAAAAATATGTGCACAAGAACTTTGGTGCTTAGCTGCAACCTGCCTAGCCAAGGCTTTTCTATTTTCTCTATTCTCTTATCAAACACATCTGATTATATGTCATTTTAAAGATTACCTAATCAACTTGCTAACCAAGCAAAAAACTAAACATGGGAAGCCTAACAAATGAAAAAAAAAACTAATTTGATCCGATGCTGATTGCATCAGGATCCTAACGCCATATTACCTGGAAAGTCTAGATTAATTTCCAACAATCTCCCCCTAATCTAGACTTACCTTCTCCTAATTGATGACTTTAGACTCAACGCATGATTCGGACTACTAGCTACGCCTCCACATGAAGCGGTCTACAAGCAAACTAAACGCACATAACTGCGTGTAGGAACTCAACTCAACTGGTACACGTCCATCTACATGCAAGGACTCTAACTCGACTAACATGCAAAAAAACACTAAGACAATCACCCCCTTAATTGTAACATCCTGATTTTCAGGGCTATTTGAAAATTTTCAAAATAAAAATAATCATTTGGTTTTGTTACATTGCTAAAGCTTAACTTGGAGATTTTGGAAATTAGAAGCGATTTAATATGAATTAAGCAAACCTCAATTAACGCGAATTTGGTTTATCTGGATTTTATTGGAGTTCCCTGGCATTTCAAAATTCCCTTTATCTGTTCGTTCCGATTTCTGTCGGCCGTCCCTTTCCCTGCAAAACCCCGCCGACCACCTCTTAGTTTCGACCAGCCTCTTGGTCACGACCACCCTCTCGTTTTTGACCTCCCTCGCTTCGGTGCATCCGTCTTTCTCTCTCTGTCTCTTTTTCTGTAGAGCTGCGCGCATTAAATGCTGTTGCAAAAGTCTTCGCGCATTAAATGTTGTCGTCTCCGACGAGCCCGTTCCCTCTCTTGTCTCCTCCCTTACCTACCCCCATCCCCTCTTTCACCTGCCCGCTGGGCACCCATGCCACGCCGCCGCAAATCCCGCCGCTCCATTTTGACACCCGGTTCCCTTCCTTCCTCTATAAATGGAGCACCAGGAAGCCCTTTGCCTCCTCTTGCTTTCCCATCAACACTTCCTTTCTCTCGCTCTCACCCGGTTTCACCGCCGGAGAGTTCGCTGGAGTCCGCGCTATCTTCAACCTCCTCGCTGTCGTAGAGTTCGCCAGAGCGTCGTTCGCTGTCCTCTACCAGCCTCCTCCCCTAGTCTCTCTCTCAGTCCCGGTGAGTTCCCCGTGCCCTGTTCTCCCTCGTGTTCTTACAACCATGTTAAGTAGTCGTATCCTTCTTACGACCACGTTGAGTAGTCGTACCCTTCTTACGATCACGTTGAGTAGTCGTACCCTTCTTAAGACCAGTCGAAACCGTATTTCGACCAGGTCGTTGAACCCCATTCCGACCACTTGTCATTAAGCCCCCTTCCGAGGACTCCTTCTCCTTCATACGAGCCCCGATTTCAATGATTCAAATTTCTAAATTCATCTAAAATCAAGATCTAGCTATCTACACTAAAATTATTTGATTTGGAGTACCTTTGAGTTCATTTGAATTTTATTTGAATTTGCTTCATTTTCCCGAATACTACGTAGAAGTATATCCTCAAGCATTTGAGCAAGGAAAGTCACATCTTTGATCATATTTGAATTCCAATATTTCAAATTAATTAAATTCTGTTTTAAATTGTCAATTGCATGTGTATTTAAATTCAAGTAATTTAAACCCCTGTTTTAACTTTATATAGTTATTCCTAATTCCTTTGTACATCCAAACTTGAATATTAATTTAACCACCCCTTGTTACCATAGTTAAAAGTAGTTGGTACATTAGTATGAACTAGAACATATTGTAAAACTTTATGCTTAGTCAAAGCTTAGATCAAAATATTTGATTTGAGGAATTTAGCCAAAAGTTCAACTATGTTTTAAAAGGATGCTATGGTATGTCTATACCATAGAAATCTTTGAAGTGATCTAACTTGTTAAATAAAATGGAAAGTTGTTTGGACTTGGGCGAAATGGATGTTTGGATGGGCGCATGTTCATGCACGGGATCGATTCATTTCTATGATCGAGGCCCAGGGTTCTTTTGGAAAGTCGCCCAAGTCAATTAAGGACCGGTCTTCAAGCGTATTTTGCTACGCCACATCGTACCACCAGATGTCTCAAAATGGGAGGGACCTGGCTAAATAATTTGCAACGTCTCACCGTGGTCGTGCCATCCGGTTGCGTGGGTGTCTTTTATGACATACTTTTATATATTCCTACCTAGCGCAAGAGGGGGCCTGAACCCGGCGGGTTTCTATCCAAAGGGGGTGAAACCTTAGCGAGGCGGGACTACGGTGGGATGACGCTTTGTAAAGGCCTTATCACATGCTCTAGACTGCTTACCTAAGGTAGTGAGCGGTGGTATCGACGGATGCCGAACAAACTAGAGAAGTCGTGTCATGTGGGTAAAGCTATACACCTCTACAGAGTGTAAAATTATTCGAATAGCCGTGTCCACGGTCATGGACATGCTAGCAAAGCTACTCAAAGTTAGATTTTTGTTTTGTTTTCTAAAGACTTTTTCAAATGGTTTTGGATTTCTATCCAAATGGGAATTGGGCGGGTAGCCTTGTGATAGGAGGGTATCCTTCACCACTCGTTGATGAATGTTATCTGACTATAAAAATTGAGATTTAGAAAATGAATTTTAGTTATAGAGTAAACTGCTTTAAAACTTAGTATAAGTATTCAAATGAAAAACATCGCTTTATGCAAATTGCGCCATATAAGCCTCCCTCTGTTGAATCCTTGTATGTATTATAATCTGTTATTGGGTGTAACTTGCAGATTACATTCATTTGTACTCACCTTGCTTAAATAAATTGTTGATCAGGAGAAGAGTGCTATGAGGAGAATGAGAACTTAGACGACTAGGCCACGCCCTCCAAACGATTGCCTGTGACGAATCGTGTGGTCTACCTTACTGCTTTGCTTCCGCTCTATTTTGCTCCTTTTCTTTACGCCCTTTGGTAAAAGACTTTAATTATTTCAATGAATGACATTTTATGGTTATGCTATCCACTTTTGTTGACTGTGTACACTAGCTGTTCCTGGACTAGTGTGTGATTCACAGGGAACTCAGGATCCTTCGCTCTCGAGCTCGACAAGAAGTGGTATCAGAGCCATATCGACTGTAGGTCGCAACCTAGTTAGAATGGCCGTTAGTAGAAAGGCTTCAAAAATTTACTTTACATAACAAGAAAAATAATTTGTTCTCTCCTCATCTTAGTCATCTATCTATCCTTAGCTTCTTTTAGCAATTCTTTCTTACCTAATTCTCTCTTCACCATTTTGCAGCGTTAAATGAATCCTCTTTCCCTTGAAATTTTCTATGGACGATCTCACGATCATTGACCGTGATGTTCAAGACCTCAAGACACGGAGTTGTCAAAGGGGCAACGTCATGCCACGTTCACCAAAGACCGTGAGCATTGAGTAGAACGTTGTATAAAGCTACTAAAGTTATTTGAAAAAGCTTTTGAGTTGGTCGTTTCATTGGGTTGTTTGTTTCGCTCTATGCCCCTTAGTTTCTCCTCTCTTTCCTAAGTGTTTGAAGATCTGGCAGATGGTGACTACTCGCAACGATAGTGGCAGCACCATCAGTCAGAACAGAGGAAATGAGGGTGATCAAGGAACCCCGCTTCCACCACCACCACCCCCTCCAACGGAAGGACCTGACTGGAACCAAATGATGGCCAACCAAGCTCAACTGATAAGTCTGCTCGCGCAATCGATCAATAACAAACAAAACTTGTAGGTAGCAGCAGCAGCTCAACCCCAAGCTTACGCTCCACCTCCCCTAAGGGCCAATATATCAATTCATGAGGATGCGTCCTCCAACCTTCTCCAGCAGCGCCGAGCCAATGGAAGCCGACAATTGGCTCAGGGCAGTCGGCAAGAAACTGGATATGGTATAGTGTACGGATCGAGAGAGTGTTCTGTTCGCCTCTCACTAGCTGAATGGACCAGCATCTGAATGATGGGACAATTTCACCTAGTCTCACGAAGATGCTTAGGCTATTACCTGGGATGAGTTCATGTAGGCTTTCTACCATGCACACATCCCACTAGGCACGATAACCCTAAAGAAGAAAGTGTTTCGCACCTTGCGCCAAGGCAATCGCTCCGTCAATGAGTATTTGCACAAGTTCAATCAGTTAGCTCGATTTACACCTGAAGATGATGCAACCGATGAAGCCAAGCAAGAATGTTTCTTGGAAGGGCTTAATGATGACATCTCAGTACGTCTCATTGCTCAGGACTACACCGACTTCTAACAGTTGGTAAACAAGCTATCCGCCAGGAAGGCAAGCATATAGAGATGGAAAATCACAAAAGAAGAATGGCAAACCAGAAGTTCAACTCTCAGGGTTTTCCTAAGCTCCGCACCGCTCAGCCTTAGATACCTCAGCAAGGGAGATTCCAGTCTTCCCGTCTAAGGCACTGGCCACAACTACCAAATAACCCCGCTTCAACACCTCCCCTGGAAGCTAGTTTCAGAAGAAGGCACCCACTACCTCACTTGCAGGAGTCACCTGTTTCTATTGCAATGAAGTAGGACACTATGCCAATAAGTGCCCAAAGAAGCTGCAGCCAGCAACCCCAACCCGACCAAGTCAGGGAATTCCAACACCGGCAAAGACTCAGCTTGTAAAGCCATCGCTCAAGATATAAAAGGACGTGTGAATCATGTCACAGCAGAAGAAGCTCATACTGCACCAGATGTGGTCCTTGGTACGTTCCTTGTTAATTCGGTACCGGTACTGTTTGTCAAAAAGAAATATAACAATATGAGGATGTGTGTGGATTACAGATCACTCAATGAAGTCACAATCAAGAACAAGCATCTGTTACCCAGGATCGACGATCTCTTTGATCAGTCAAAAGGAGCAAGTGTTTTCTCCAAAATTGACTTAAGATCCGGTTATCATCAGTTGAAGATCAGACCAGAAGACATCCCCAAGACTGCTTTCACCACGAGATATGGGCTGTACGAGTTTACAGTGATGTCATTCGGTTTAACGAATGCCCCAGCTTATTTCATGACTATGATGAATAAAGTATTCATGGAATTCTTGGATAAGTTTGTAGTTGTGTTCATTGACGACATTCTCATCTACTCGAAGGATGAAGAAGAGCATGAGAAGCATCTCAGGACAGTTTTGGAAAGACTCAGGGAGCAGCAGCTCTACACCAAATTTAGTAAGAGTGAATTTTGGCTAAGCCAAGTAGCTTTTCTCGGACATATCGTGTTGGCAGGAGGAGTTGCAGTAGATCCCTATGAGGACCCCAGTTTATTAAGCTTGTAATACTTAGTCAACCATCGACCCTAGCATCACAAACATAATAATCCGTGTCTTCGAGATATGTATACTCCTTAGAATGCAGTATACACACCTCTTTACAAAATCATGCATCAATTCCATTCAAGACATAGAATCAAAGCACGAACTAGATTAAAAGACATACAACATATAGAGTTATTACAAAAGGGGCCGACCGCCAATTACAACAATAAGGATAACACAATGAAGCAACATGCCATAAGATGGTGATAAACAAAAGAGAGCCACAAGGTTTGCCTTTAGCCCACAAGGCAACCAATCAAGACGCCTAGCTCGATTCCCAACCCATGCACATCTCACAAAAGTAGAGCCCTTTGGACCCTACCTCCTCTGCAACAAAGTTATTAATAAAGCAAATGAGTACAAAATGTACTGCAAGATCGACGGTAATATAACAGAATCTGTAGTTTAACTACATGCAAGCTTTATTTAGTGGAAGAGGCTTTGGACTTATTTTAGCATAAAGCAAGATTTCATTTGCAATATTTAAATAGATTCCAAATCAATTTTGCAATTCATTTTACATTTGCAAAAACAATGAGACAAGTAACATAATAACATAGACAACAACAATCCGGGAGTGACTAACCCAATAGCCACCACAATAGTATGAACATCCATTCATACCAACCCATCAAGTTTTAATTAAATGTTGTAGTCTAGTTCTTATGAAATCACCAAGCGTGTCCATAACCTAGGACGAGGCTATTGAATAGTTTTAACCTCGAGGGGTGTACCAATGTACCCACACGCCGGATCGCCTTTTCGCCACATGATTAGCACACTTCCTTTGGTATGCTTCAAGCACGGCTAAGTCCCACGAGGCATTTCCAATGAGCGATGCTAATTAAGAGTCGCGACAACCCGAAGGTAGGAGACACTGCCCACCACAAAGAATCGCAGGTGCTCTTTCCCTTATAAAACAGTTTTACTCACCTGCGACCCCCAATTAACACCTCCCAAAGTACTTAGCCAAGAGAGGTCCCATATCCCCCTCGCGTGGTTAGCACGCATAAGTGCTTGGATCAGTGGCGCAAGTAACTCGGTCCTTGGGGACTTAGGCACCATTCCTTTCACACCCAACAAATCACACCAACATCCATTGTGCCCAAGTCAAAACAGATTTATTTTCATGTTTGTTTTATTTGTTTACAAAGTGACACAGCACAAGATGGACAAAAAGGAATAAGAATTTTAGTGTGAACAAGGTCATCGACATAATGTCGACAACCGCCCATTTCTACCGTTATCTAAGCATTGCTAAGCATATCAAAACGTGATCTACTAAGTGATGAGAGCTCCTCCAACGAACTCCACATCATAGCAAGTAATCCTAGGCTTAGTAGTAGAGAATGGACATTTACCTACTGATTATGCATCTATAGGATCACTAGCGACATTTCAACACAAAGTAGCAATGCATACATACAAGTAAAACAATATATTAGACCTTAAAGTAATGGGACAGTATGGAGATGGTCAAACTGCTTGCCTTGCTATGGCTGGTCACTATGCTGCAGAGAATCACTCACGGAATCAACCCACTCGTCGGCACCTAATCGAAAAGGCGAAAAGAATCGATAAAAACGACGAAAACCACAAGGACAGCACAGCAAACAAACTCCAAATGCTCTGAAATTTCTACAGCAGCAAGAGGATGATTTTTAGGGAATTTAGCAACAAGAACCAATTGATTTGGATTCTCAATGCAAAAGATATGAGCAAAACAATTCTGCTCAGCCCTAAAAATACCAAACTGCCACTATTCACTAATTTAATTATTTGGCAACATTTTCTAGAAAGGTGATGATACTGAGATTTTTACTGTAAAACCAGCACCCCATGAGATGAATAACACAATTGAGTTCATCCCATTTGGAGCTATTATGCATTTTCTATAATTTTCTAAAAACAAGAACTTGAACAAAATTAAAATGCACAAGTAAGCTTTTTGAAAACAGTGACAAGTCCAAATCTTATTATAACATTTAGTTTACTAACAGAGGAAGCCAACAAAGTTGGATTCACTCAAAAAGGAGCTCTAGAGAATTACTTATGCATTTTACAAGTTAATTTGAATTTTTATTGCAACATTTAAAGTTAGTTCTGAAATCTAAATGCAAAACCATGTTCTGGAGCTGAACTGAGCTCATAACCAATTTTAGATCAGAGCCCAGTCCAACCCAGAGCTGCAGAAATTTGAAACACCCTATTTGGATTTAAATTGAATTAGTTATGCAATTTCAAAGTTCATACCTTTTTCAGTTCACAAAATAACAGTTCTCTGGAAATTCTAAAAACCAAAAGAACTGGGGGAGGACAAGAGCCACAGATCTTGAATCTAACGGCTCAAGACCTCCCAGGAGTTAACGCACACGCGCGCTCGCGAGGTCCAGAGGTCATGGGCCGTGGATCTTGGATCCAACGGTCCATGTCCTCCCAGCAACGCGCGCGAGCAGAGGGGAGGTCGTGGCCGTTGATGCTGCATCCAACGGACCACAACACGGGAGGGAGGTCCGGAACGGTTGAGATGAAGCGAGGGAGGTCCTCAATGGTTGAGATCTTCCAAAGGAAGATCTAAACTATCAAGATCTCCCCAAGGAAGATCTGCATCGTTAAGACCTCACGGGGGAGGTTCTGGACGGTCCAGATTTTCCAAGGAGGACCTTAATAGTCCAGATCGTCCGTGGGAGGACCTTGACGGTCAAGATCGACCCAGGGAGGTCATAAACGGTTGAGATGACCTCGGGAGGTCCTACGCAGAGGTCTTAACGTCACAGACCTCCTAGGGAGGTCTGGACGGCCACGATTGCGCAAGGGGAGGTCCTGGACGTTCAAGATCTCCTCGGAGGAGGTCTTGGGCGGCCCAGATCCACGCCTTAGTGCTTGCGCACGTGCGCGCGCGCGCGGACATGGAGTTAAGGCGCGCGGGACACAAGGAGGTCCGCGCGAGGTCTTAAATGCGCGACAAAGGCCAGGGTTAAGGCATTTAAGGCTAACCCCATGATTAGCAATGATTGAGGCATTAAAAGCGGGAGATCTTTGTCCTAAAAACGACAACAACGCCGTTGTTCTTGTCCGACAAAAATCGAAGCGCTCCAAAGCTTGTCGCATGGCGATGAGGACTCTCGGCGCCAACCAGGATACCAACGCAGCGCAATAGTGTTGCGCACACCATGGAGTCACTCTCGACGGCGGCGACGGTTTAGAACGCCAGCGAGCCGAGATGATAAAGGTGACAAGCACTACCAAACGACCAAACGACCAAAATGTGAAGTAAAGCTCCGCGACATCATTCAAGCGTGTGCCCAGCATCTAAAGACTACTAGGAAGGTTACCGGAGGTCCAGAGGTGCCGAGGAGGTCGTGGAAGAGGAAGGACCGGCTGGGGAAGAAAGGTGCTCCACGACCAACGCACTAACTCCAAGCTCCACTTTGTCCACCTCTCAGAATGCCCAAACTAAACAAGTTAGGACTTGGTCACAGAGGACATGGCACAAATAGAAGCAGAGAAAGAGAGGAAAACTCCAGGGACCCTTGTCCACCGAGGAGCTCCAAGCTCCAACAATGGTGGCCAAGGAGAGCTTTGGGTGGTTAGAGCTCGCAAGCACAGAGGTGCAAGCAAGGCAATAATGGTGTGTAAAAGAAGCCGGGCAACAAGATGGGGGGTTAAAGCTAGGGCAAAAGAGGTTCTGGACCACGGGTTAAGCTCATGGTGAGCTTAGCCCAGGGGAGGTCCACGGGAGGTCCATGGAGTTGACATGATGGAGAGGACAGAGTAGGTTAGGACAGGGCATGGCCTAGGGGGCGGAAAGAGGCTGACACGCATTAAATGCACCTGCACAGAGCCGTTGGACACGACCTGCTCTGACTTTCTCCACCGCCGCAGCTCTTGCACGCGAGCCCAAGCTAGGAGAAGAACAGACCTCGTGCCCACCGCTGGATTGAGAGGATGGGGAGGTCCCGCCATCGGATTTTGTCTTTGAACCGGTACGCTTTAAGTGACAGGGAGGAGGTCCTAGCCACACGATCTTGGACGGGGAGGTCGTGGCCTTTGGATTTAAATCCAAGGGCACACAACAAAAGGGGAGGTCTTAGACGCTGCGCAACGCACAAGGGAGGTCATGGCCGTGAGATTTACATCTAACGGCTACGACCTCACGTGCGCGGGGAGGTCTGATGCGCACAAGGCGAGGGGGAGGTCGTGACCGTGGATTTTAATCCAACGGTACACAACACTAGATAGGGGAGGTCTTGTGCGCTTGATATCGCGGGGCGGTCGTGGGCTGTTGGATCTGATCCAGCGGCTACGACCTCAACAAGGTGGGATGTCTAAGTGGTTTAACAGCTCGGGGAGGTCATGAGCTGTTGGATCTTAATCCAAGGGCTATGTCCTCACCAAGGTGGGAGGACCTCGCTGGGACAGTTAAGGGAGGAGGTCTTTGAGGTTTAAAAACAAAGGGGAGGTCATGGCCATGGATCTTTGATCCAAGGGCTATGACCTGATGAGGTGGGGAGGCCCTTGCGGTGTTGACCGCGGAGGAGGTCGTGGCGGTTGGATGTAAATCCAACGGCTGTGACCTCATTAAGGTGGGAAGGGAGGTCTGAAGGGTTGAGTAAGAGGTTGGGTTGGACCAGCTTTGCAAAGCGGTTCAGCCCAAGGAACAGTGTAAGTTCTTAAATTTAATTTTAACAGCTGAAATTTAGCAGAATTGTTTGGGATAGCAATTTAACTCCAAAATTTATGAAATTTTAACTGGAGCTTGCTGACATTGAGATTAACCTTACATAAAATTTCCAGAGGTTATTATGCAATGCATTTTTCTCAAGAAATTCATGAAGGCTATTCAAGGATTTGTTTTACCTCCAAAAATTATCAAACAAGTTTTATAACTCATGATATTTTTCAGAGAGGCTCCACAACATTTCTAGGACCAAGGAAAAAATTATTTCCAAAAGGGTTGGCACAAGAGTTGTGACAAAAGGAAAAAGAGTTTGACTTTTGGTCACAAGAGCTTTATGTTTTTGGATTACACAACTCTTGGACAAGAATTACATGAGAGTTTAGGGGTTTCAAGATGTGAGAAAAAGCTTTAATTTCTACACATGTAATTATATTTGAAACAAACCTTGATTATACATTTGGGATGTTACAATCCCGTAAAGGTTGAAGCCGTAATGGATTGGAGGCAACCCAAGTCCGTCAACGAAGTAAGGAGTTTTCTTGGTTTAGCTAGGTATTACCCAAGATTCATTGAAGGCTTCTCCAAAACCGCCAGACCTATGACTCAGCTTCTGAAGAAAGAAAAGAAGTTTGAATAGACAGTTGATTGTGAGCAAAGTTTCCAAGAGTTGAAGAAAAGACTAGTATCTGCAATTGTATTGGTCTTACCTAACATCCATAAAGACTTTGAGGTTTTCTGTGACGCCTCTCGTCAAGGCCTTGGATGTGTTTTGATGCAAGAAAGTAAAGTCGTGGCATATGCATCTCGCCAATTGAAGCCTCATGAAGGAAATTATCCTATGCATGATTTGGAATTAGCCGCAATTGTGCATGCCTTGAAAATTTGGCTGTATTACCTCATCAGTAATCGCTGTGAGATTTTCACGGATCACAAGAGCCTGAAATACATCTTCACTCAGTCAGAACTCAATCTCAGGAGAGTTAGTCAAGTTTGTATGAAAAATTAAGACATCTGAATTTAGAGATTGTTAATCAGGGTTGTGTGAACACTTTGGAGGTTGAACCAACCATTCAGAGTCAAATTAGAGAAAATCAGAAAGAAGATGAAGACATCCAAGGAATCAAGAATAACATGAGAAGAGGCAAAGCCCCAGGATTTTCTGAGGATGAGCACGATACTGTTTGGTTCGGTAACTGCATCTGTGTACCTAATTATCAGGAAACAAAACAGTTGATTCTAAAGAAAGCCCATGAATCACCTTACTCCATTCATCCGGGAAGTACCAAGATGTATCAGGATCTGAAGGAAAAGTATTGGTGGGTCAGTATGAAGCGAGAAATTGCTGAATTTGTTGCACAGTGTGATGTATGCCAAAGAGTCAACGCAGAACATCAAAGACCAGCTGGTTTGTTGCAGCCTCTACCAATTCCTGAGTGGAAGTGGGAACAAATCGGCATGTACTTTATCACCGGATTGCCTAGGACCCAATCAGGATATGATTTCATTTGGGTTGTGATTGATCGTCTGACTAAAGTGGCACACTTCATTCCTGTCAAGACTACTTACCAAAGTAGTAAACTAGCAGAGTTGTACATAGCCAGGATCATCTGTCTACATAGAGTACCCAAAAGGATAGTATCCGACAGAGGTTCACAGTTCACCTCTAGATTTTGGAAGAGCCTACATGAAGCCCTGAGAACCCGACTCAACTTCAGTACAGCTTATCATCCCTAAACAGATAGACAAACGGAACGAGTAAATCAGATTTTGGAAGACATACTTCGAGCTTGTGCTATAGACTATGGGAAGAGTTGGGATCAGAATCTTCCGTATGCAGAGTTCTCGTACAACAACAGCAATCAAGCTAGCCTGCAAATGTCTCCATTTGAAGCATTGTATGGCAGACAGTGTAGAACCCCTCTCCTTTAGGATTAAGTCGGAGAACACCAGTTCTTTGGACCTGAAATAATTAAAGATGCTGAAATTAAAGTAAGAACGATAAGAGAACGATTGAGAGTGGCTCAAGAAAAACCTATTTTTAAGTGAAAATGAGTTTCTAACCAAAATTCTAGATCATAGTATCTGGTTTTTGACCTAAACTAGATTTGTGTGTAAAATCCATTCTAAAAGGAATTTGAAAATGATGCCAAAAGTAAAATCCTAGAGTTGACCATTCTAAACATTTTTGGTATTCACAAGTTTCTCAAAAGGCCAACCTAGAAAAAGTTATTTAATTTCGAAACTCGTCCAAAATCCTAGTTTGACCTAAAACGGTCACATTCTAGCATTTAAGTGAGTTTTGCCGTTTGAACCAATATTATTCACATGAATAGGTCCATAATGGTATTAATGACTCATACATACAATTGGTTGCTTGAAATATCTTTAATTGCTCAATTTAGATCTTTTGGAGAAGGTTCTTGAAAATAAGATTTCATTTGCGAAAACAAAAGATTAATTTATAAAAACTATTTAAGATTTGGATTTTAAAGGGCTATATAAGTTGGAAATGCTCCAAATATATTTGCTTGATTGATTGTGTGAAGATTTGGAGCAAAATACAACAATTCTCTCTTTTTCTCAAATCCAGTGCTGAAATCTGTTCAGTTTCAGACTCAACCGGTCTAACCGGCCATCTTGGCAGTCTGACCGCCACATGCCCAGCGGTCTGACCGGTTTTGCATGAGGGTTCCTTTAACTCCACCCGAACAGTTATCTTCTCCTCATTTCTTCCCTAAACCGAAGGACTGGGTTTCTCTTGCTCCCGGCTGCCTTTTCAATCTCCAGCCCGGATCCTCTTCTCCGGTCATCTCCTCGGTGCTCCAAGGTAATCAAGAGATTCCCCTTCATCTCCTCTCATCATTCCTTGGATTGGATTTCACTTTATTAATTTATTCTCATCAAAATATGAAACCCTAGGTGAGGGAGTTCATTCAAAATCCGGCTATTTGGTTCTCAAATCTCTTCAAGGCTTCGTCTCCTTGGATTCTTCACTTCATCAAGTTGGTAGTCCCTCATTCTCTACTTGCAAATCTTGCCTCATTGTAAATTTCCCCAAAATCTAGGGTCTAACATGAATGTGCCCAAACTCTTTCAAATTGGTGGAAATCTTTATCATGCAAGTAGGTTAGGATTGTATGAACAATTATTCACTATGCCATTGCACTTATATTGCAAATTTTGGGTTCTTCCCAAAATTAGTATGCTCTTTCTGTCACTAGCGGTCTGACCGGTTGTCACCCGGCGGTCTGACCGGCAACAGTCCAGCGGTCTGACCGCTTGAGACAGAGAGAACTGAGAAATGGCATGTTGAATAATTTGTTAATTCATTCCTTGATTTCCTTTGACAATTCTTGTAATCCTTTCCAGCGACGATGCCGCGCAAGATTAACGTCAGTCGGTCGGCTCTTCCTCCTCCTTCACCTAAAGGAAAAGAACTTACTGAAGATAATCCTGAAAGAGAAGAAGACGAGCAAATGAAAGATGTTGAAGAGGAAGGAACAGTGAGTGATAGCAATGACAGCGGTGAGAGCGATGAAAACTATGAAGGGTCCGAGGATGAGAATGTTGCTCCAGATCAAACCCCTTTTATTGGACTTGATGTGTCTAAGATCAAAAGCGAGAAATATACCATTTTGAGGCATGTAAATGAGTTCAGATTTCCAAAGGATGCCACCATGGGTATGTTCCACACAATGTTTCAACAAAATGTTTATCAAATTATTTATGCCCAGAAGAAATTTGCTAATCATAGATTTGTGAAGTGGAGTTACCTAGGGCAGAATCAAGTCTACAATGGTTTATATCGTCTATTCAGAAGTGTAGGCTTAGATTCTTTGGTCTCTTTGAGGTGTAATTTTCATGCCAAAGCCATTAAGCAATTTTATGCATCTGTGTATGTGTCGCCTGACCATAACCATCTCATTTGGATGATGGGACAATAAAAGTTTGAAGCCTCCAAGTATGATTTTATGATAGCTTTGAATTTGAAGGATTCAGATGGGATCAAGATATATGTTCAAGAATCCTTAGTTCTCACACAAGTGGATGAGTATTATGATCAGAATTACCCTTATGTGCTTAGGAAGGTAACTAGACTTCTCCCTCTTCCTAGCATCATTAATAGGATCATGAGAGCTTCTTTCTTCCCAGGAGTGAGAATAATGATGAGATACATGGGAGAGCTTGGAATGTGGTAAAGTGCATTATGGATGGTACTAAGTTTGATGTTGTGGATTTGATCATCAGAGAGATTGCCACTTCCAAGGGAGATAAGACCAAAAGTATATATTTTGCTCCCTACATTATGAAGCTCATTAAGAGTAAGACTGTTTTTGACCTCCCTCTTGACATAGAGCATAAAGAGTACAGACCCAGAGATGCTCCTCCACCTCCTCTTCAGTCTCAGGGACAGGGTTCATCCTCTCAGAGTCATCCAGAGCAGCAGGCTCCTTAGGAGCAGGATGTAGTCTTGGTAGCTCTTGCTCGTCTTCAGTCCAGTATAGACCGCTTGGATGCAAAGTATGACCAGAGGCATGCAGAGTCTAATCAGAGGCTTGCAGAGACAAGAACGATGATAGAAGAACTGAATGTGAGGGTGACTCATATGCAGCGAGTGCCACTAGCCTATTAGAGGTTTGGAAGTGGTCAGCGCCGTCCTTTCACTCAGCAGGGAGATCATCCATCGTCGTCATCAGGCGCTCCTCCCTCCTAGATGTATTATCTTTCATATTTAGGTCGATAGACCTTGCATTGTGAGGATAAGCTTATGTGTCATTCTTGTAATATCTTATGTAAGCTTATTGAACCTTGGATGTTTTTATTGCTTTCAGACTCATTTTGTCAATGGAATGGTTAATGCCTTATGCTATGAATTATGCATCTTTTGTTTATTGTCCAAGATATGTTTGTGTTGAGTATTTGAATGCTTGTGTTATGGATCATGCTTAATTGAATATCCTTGTCCATAATTTGTTGATGTTGAATTCTTATTAATGTTGCATGATCATTTATCTCTTGATAACTTTGTCTCATGCTTCTTTGGATCCATCTTATAGAGGAAACTCCGTTAAAATTTCTTAAAATCCTCTTATATGCAATGAATTTCGATTCTCATCTCTTTATGCATATATTTAGGGGGAGTTTCATCTCTATTCAAGATGTGTTGAAAACTTTAAAGCTTGTGGACTTCATTTGAAAAATATGTTTGCTTTATCTTCTTTCTAAGCAAAATGTTGGCCTCCAAGGCTTTCTCTAGAATATCTTTTTAAAGACCTATCTTTTGAAAGTTCTTGTTAAAAAAGATTCCTAGAAGTCTAAAGCTTTCTCTTACAAAATTTCAATGGATTTAGACTTGTTTTGAAAAGGACTTGACCTTCTGTCTATTTGATCTATATGCCAAATTTTCAGAATTGTGCAATATTTTAAGCTGATTTGTGAATTTTGTATCTTCAAATGGATTCAAAATTTGAGGAAGACATAATGATAAATTTTTATCATCTATAATTGATATTTTATGTCAAATTTTCTCAGATTTATTGGATCTATTTTATCAAGTTTTTCAGCCATGTTTTGAAGCCTAAATGATTCTGAAAACCTGAAAATTCCTGTTTTCAGCAACTTTATGATTTTCTTATCTTCAAAATGGTTGACATTTGGTTGAGCCTTCCAAAATGAAAGTTGTTTGTATTTTTAAGGACTAGCTCCGTGATTTATTTTAGATTTTTAGGAGCTTGTTTTCATACACTTTCAGTTATTTTAAAAAGGTTTTGTGCTCAACATGCTTTAAACTTGTAAATTTGTGAAATATCTTCTAAAGATGAGTTTATTTGAATGTGTTTCAAATATCATTTCTTCTATTTAAACTCCAAGATGGCCTCATTTCAACTTTTTTACTCTTTTCGGTCATAAAAGAGGAGTTTGTGCAGATAGTTCTTGATAAAAAAAGGGGAAAATGTATATGATCAAGACTGTTCTTCGGTCACCGTGATCCTGACCGCCATTCAGTGGTTCGTCTTTACCCCATCTACCATCCATATTTTTGCCCAAACCAAACAACTCAACATGAACTACACACATCACAGTAGCATCATCCACATCACAGTAGCATCAACTCAGTAATCCACATCACAAAGCAAAGGGGGGAGTAGAGAGAGTGAGGTCGTGGGAGGCCGAAGGCGACGAGGTCGTGGGAGGCCAGTGACGACGAGGTCGAGGCGAGGTGGAGGAGGCCGAGGGTGATGGTTCGGATGAGGCCAGTGACGATGAGGCCGGGACGAGTTGGAGGAGGCCGCGGGCGACAAGCTCGGCGGAGGCCGCGGGCGACAAGCTCAAGGGCGGAGGCATGGGCGCAAGCTCAAGTGAGGCCGGGCGCAAGGTGTGAGGAGGAGAAATGGCAAAGGAGGAGAAATGGCAGAGGAGGAGATGGAGGAGGAGAGACCGCAGAGGAGGAGATGGAGGTTATATAAAGCGAGTTTCGGCAGCCCGCCCATTATGTTCAAATTTTCGTTTCCCGCCCAACAATCAGAGACGGTTCTTGTTAAGAACCGTCTGTGATAGCACCTATCACAGACGGTTTTTTAATAGAACCGTCTGTGATCATTCACATACGGTTCTATTAAAGAACCGTCTGTGACACAGGGCCTCCAGAGCGGCAGTGCGGCAGAGGCAGCGGCAGAGGGAAAGCAGGATATCACAAACGGTTCTTAATTAGAACCGTCTGTGATAACTAATTATCACAGACGGTTCTTATTGAGAACCGTCTGTGTACTATCACAGACGGTTCTTATTGAGAACCGTCTGTGATTGGCTGGATTATCACAGACGGTTTGTGAATAGAACCGCTCAGGATAATTCCTGACAGTTCTATTAATGAACCGCTCAGGATAATGACTATCACAGAGCGGTTCTAAATAAGAACCGCTCGTGATAGGCCTCAGCGGCGGTAGCGGTGGCGGCGCCGGTTGTTAGTGAGTTCGACAGATTAATACGACGGTTCCAAAGGAACCGTGCGTGATGGGACGCCTACTATAGCCTGTTTTGTAGTAGTGAAGATGCCTACATTATGAACCACAAGAGCGGCCGAATATAAGTTCTTTGGTTCTTGCACTGGCTTCTCTTCAGAAGGATGCTGAGGTGAATATATATTTCTAGTATGCATTAAAGCATGTTCCTTTCCTTGATTTGTGTCCCTTGATGGGTTTTCATCAAGATTTCAAGATCAGATCTGCTATATGATTTGCTCTTTTGCTTTTCATGTTCGTCCAGCTTGAAGTATATATTGTGAAAATTGCGATAATGTTGATATGTTTTGCAGACACCATCTTATGATCTTATGGATATGCCCCCTGGTGGTGCATCGCCTCTTGAATCAATTCATCTCTCTCCTCTTGCTGAAGCTTGCTCCAGAAAGGATCTGACTGCAATACATGAAATTCTAGAAACAACTGGTTATAAAGATGATGAGGAACATCAAATTCATGAAGGAAGGGTCCACAGGACAAATCCCATTTGAAATGGATGGTGTGAGTTTGTTCAAATGCTCGCCAAGTTGCATTTGCTGCCTCGTTTTCACCTTTCTGAAAGATAGTGGACTACTTTAAGTTAATTTGTGAACACTAAGTGCAAGATATACAGAGTAAATTTGTTTCCTTTACAGAGGAGGCCGGGGAAGACATCTGGTGCAAAACTTGCACATGTGCAGATTTTTTCTATTTGGGTAGTAAGAAAATTCTGGAAAAAAATGTGATGTATTTCTGATATATAAAATTTCAAGTGCAAACCCATTCCACATTTGAGAGTAACCAAATTCGGACAAATAATAAATCAAAAGGGAAAAAAAAGACAAAGACATATGTTACTACTCACAGCAAAAAAATTTCTTTTTTTCCTGCTAACAGAACTGAGTTTGACGTTCAAAACTTAAAGGTTGACACAACACTATAGATTGCACTGCACTAAATATCTCCTCACGAGTCCGGATAGTAATTCATATAGTGACCAACCTAATCGCTTATTCCTTGGATCCGTCCCTGCGTACGAGAGACAACTTAACTTCTGGTGGATACTGATACTGCTAACGTTCTTCATTCCAAGCTAGCTAGAGAGAGTACTAGTGATGCTTAGAAGAAGGCCCTGAGCGCCGCCTGCGCGAGCCGAGCCGCCGCCAGCGCGGCCATAGGGAAACGGCGGAGGTGGAAGGAGAGGAACACCAGCGCGACGGCGCCGCCCACAGTGAGATGAAGACATTGAAGCTTTAATTATTTGGTATCTTGATTCCAAATATTTATTACCAAAGGAGCAAAAAAAATGCAAAAGAAACCTTTGCATTGGCTGTAATAACGTGATGTTCATTTTAGATATTACATGCATATTTAAACTGCAACAGAAACATTTACATAGTACCGTACGTGCATTCTTCACTCCAAGGTATCCCGCCGGGCACTAGTTCATATAGTGACCAACCCTAATAGCTTTATTCCTTACGTACAAATGTTTAGAACACACGGGGAAGACGAGACACGCTCCGGAAACAATACACTCTGATACTCACGATGTTTTGGAAAACACACCTACGCACGTAGTGCAAGAAGGACTTGGTGCTGCACTGCAGCTTTTCTTCTTTCTTTCTATTGCTTTTCCTCTCAATCTTCTTACATTGCTTGCTCACGTTGCAAGACTCAGACTCATCTGTTGCAAGACTCAGACTCATCTTCTTATAAAGGCTGGACTCGGCAAATAGAAAAGGAAACTAAAAACAAAGATTATCTAACACAAATAACTAGCTTTGTTCCTTAGACCCGTAGAAGGTAGCTAGAGAGAGCACTAGTGATGGTTAAAAAAAGGCCCTTAGCGCCCCCTGCGCGAGCTAGCCGAGCCGCGACCAGCGCGGCCGTTGGAAAACGGCGGAGGTGGAAGGACAGGAACACCAGCGCGACGGCCGCCGTCCATAGAGAGAGGCCAATGACGGCTTCGAAGGCGCTGGAGCGGCGGGAGGTGGCGTGAGCGCCTGCATGAGGTATGACGGCGCGGAGGAGGGAGGAGACGCCCAGCATCATGTAGACGACGGCGTAAAAGTGGAGCCGCCGCTCTAGACGGCGGTCGGCGGCAGCGTCGGCCTGGCCCATGCCCGGCTGGCCGTCGACGACGTGGGCCTGAGCAATAGGATTGCCGTTGAGGAAAGGTGCAGCCTCTGCCATGGTTCTGGTACGCGCGTACGTAGCTAGCTAGCTAGTCCTGGACGTGCCGTGCCCGTGTGGTGTCTGGTACTCTGGTGTGGTGTTTTTTTACGAGCAAGCCGAAGTAGATGAGTACATATATATAGAGCAAGCGAAAGGAAAACAAATTCTACGAGGCCCTCCCTGTCCACCACACGGGCACACTGGCCCTAAAATACTCAGAAAGGTGTCTGGTGTGTTTTTTTTACTAACAAGCCGGTTAGCCGGAGTAAATATAAGCCGTCCACTTTCTTTCAGTTGAGCAAACTAAAGTACTCAGATTGACAGCCCCAATCAACGTGTGGGCAGCAGTGTAGTGAATCTGGACAGTAGATAGTGACAATAATTAGGTGGTGGAGTGCAGAGGACATATATACTCCTGTTTTGCGAACTGTATGCCCACACTGGAACTGTTAAACACCTGAACTAATAACAAAAACAAATCAAAAGAGGTTTTTTAATTACTCCCTCCACCATGAGCTGCTCCCCTTGATAAAAACAAATCAAAAGATGTTTTTTAATAACTCCCTCCACCATGAGCTGCTCCTTGATAAATACAAATCAAAAGAGGTAGGTAAAAAGAAGCATATTTCTAATAACAAAAGTGAGCTACAATTTGTACCGCTGTGGTGCACTGGTACTATTATAATTTAGATGTGCAAATCACAAAGGATAGGAAAGAAGTATGTCGACGAGTCGCCGATCTTACGAAATAAAAAGAGAAAAATAATGTGGAGTATCCTGGGAGAGAATGGGGGCTGCTCTTTATTAATATGAACTGGAATTACAAGACCTGACTTGGGACTATCTCTAATTACACTGAATGTATTGAATGCTAGGCAAAGTAATCATGCTTAAAGACTGATTTCCTTGCTACTGCTTTGGCTTCTGTGTTGCCTTGCTCTGTGTGCCTTCTGTTGTTGTTTCGTCTTCTGCGTTCCACCATTAAATAACTCCCGAAGAGGCGGCAGTTACTCCTGGAGAAGGCATCCCTGGTGAAACGTTACGACTGGTCGGAGGTCTAAGGCAGTTAACAACGTGTTAACTACCTTGCGGTTAAGTGCATGTGAAAAGCTTAACTGTAGGGTGGTTTATTGTCAGTGTCTTGTATATCATCGCATGGTATAGAACATTCAGCACATGTTCTATTCATCATACGGTAAGAAACGCCAGTTCATAGCTTTTCCGAGCAGCTACCTGGTCGAAGCCTAGTCCGACTAGGGTACCCATCGTGTAACCTCTGGAATCCTCACGACCAGTGAGGTCGTTAGCCTTAGGGGTTACGACCATGAAGACATATGGTCTTTTATGTATTAAATTAATACATAGAGATTTTGATCCTCGTCAGCTAGCCCCCGAACTTTAAATGAACAGGTCATGTGAACACCTTCTTCCGATAAAATTGTATCGGGCAGACCCCACCGCCACCCGTAGGTAGGGAACCCCACCGGGGTTCCATTTTTGTGGTCACCGCTTGGCATACGGCGCGCCACATGCGGTGTGCATACATGCCTTCCTCTGTTTCCTATCTTGTGCTCCTCTGCTTCTTTCTCTCAGTCACTCTCTCTCTCTCTCTCTCTCAATGACCAAAGGGCCCCACTTGTCACACACATTCATTCCCTCTCTCTTTCTATCTCTCTCCACTAGCATATGGGCCCCTTATGTCATACACTGCGATTTTGTATTATTAAACCCGAACAGAATATGCCAGGAATATTCCCCCCTCTTCCAATTTTCAAGATTTTCCTTCCAACAAATCTTCCGAGAGTTCGTTCTCTTCTGTACGAACTCCGAATCAGTCGATTCTTTCTCTTAAATTAATATAAATTCATAATATCTCTAATAGTACTAATTTTATATTTTTTATATTTTATTTATTTATTTGTTATTTATTTTGTCTCGATTCGCGCGTGTAGAGTCTGACACCGCAGAAGCTACTTTGGACCAGCCGGACGCGTTAACCTCTAACTTCGACAAAGGCAAGTCTCCTTTGATCATATTGTACCTATGTTTTCCAAATCATGTTTTAAATTTCAAAATTAATATGCATATATAGCTATTTACATAAAATGATACGTTCAAACCCTAGGATCACTACTACAGAAAAGGTATTCACAGACGGTTCAAAAACGTCATCACAGATGGTTTTGTGAGCCGTCTGAGTTTATGGGTCAGTGATGACATGAGGTCATCACAGACGATTTTCAACCGTCTGTGATGCATACTTTCACAGACGGTTATTAACTGAGAACCATCTGTGAAAGTTTGTTGCTCTCAGCACCGGAGATGTAAGAGGATGCACCTACTGACATGGTCTGGCCTGCGCTCGGGGTCACCGGGCCTGAACCGAGGAGCATACATAGCTGCCTTCAAGTCATTGAACAAGTAGTGTATATACCCTATCCTGCCTTCTCCACCATCGCCCTCATCTTCAGCGCAACCATCTTCTCCAGCGTCACCCTATCGTCGTCGCAACCATCTAGGTGCGTTTCTTGGCTACTCCGGCATTTGATCTAGCCAGATTCCATGTAGCCTAGGCAACTCCATCCCGGTAGAGCTTGTTACTCAATTTAGCAAGGTTTAATCAGGAAATTTGGTGTTAATTTCTGATTTCAAGCTACTCTGTTGTTCAGTGACCTCTTTACTCTTTGTTCTTGTTTGAGCTCTGCAATTTTTGCAGCTTATCCTTGTGTATTCTTTTGCACCGGGGAGCTACTCTGCTGTTCAGTGACCTCGGAAATGGCTACACCGGGGAGCCCTAGTGGCGGTAGCGGTAGCAGCACTAGGCCGGCGAATGGCGCAGCTGCCATCAATGCTGTCGCGTCAACGGCCGACTCGTGTCGACGATCGAATCGCCGATCTTATGAAAATAAAAAGGAGGAAAATGACGTAGAGTATCCTGGAAGAGAATGGGGGCTGCTCTTTATTTATATGAACTGGGTTTACAAGACTTGACTAAAGACTATCTCTAATTACACTGAATGTATTGAATACTACTGCTTCGGCTTCTGTGTTACCTTTTGTTGTTTGCTGCAAGACCTCTCCCACGAGGTGTATTGCAAAACCCGGTGCTGCAAGAAATACCATTTTAAATTCACTGATGTTATGACAGATCAACAAACTTAGCACCGCAGATGCAAACAAATTACTGTAACTCATGAAACATAGCAACGAACTCATGAATGCAGCACTGAACTTATGATCACTTTGCCATACTGTATGCATGGAAAAGGTGCTCTCATCCTTCCACTCTGTAATACTCCCTTGGGATTGACAAAGATTTGGCAAATACCATTTATTTGCAGCTACCAATTAAGAGAATGATATTGATTAGATATCAAGCTGAGATGGTAGTGGCAGAAATATTTCACCAGCACACTAAAGCTCAAATAATCCTCAAACTGAAAGTAGTGTATTATGATGGTTTTTAACTGAAAATATTCTAGTTAACTACTATTCATCTCTACAATTATTTGCACTATTCATCAACTTAATTTGCAATATGATGGTTTTTTAAAGAGGTTACCTCTTCATATAAATTGTGAATTCTTTACTGCCATTTAGCAAAAAGAAACGTCTAAATTTGCTATGATTTGAAATAGGTAGGTTAACCAAATGTCCCAATATCAAAAGACAAAGAAATGCTTGGAATTAAAATTCCGCGGATCAAACTACAGCCATAACCAAAGTTTATGCAAGATGAGCATCCAACACCAGAACTTATGACTTATGAGTAGACACTCATGCAATCCAAGTAAAATGGTGCGCAGTATGGAAGAACAACAGTCACACACATAGAGCTCTAGAAACTGAATCTACCTGACCAACAATTACTCTAGATATTTGCATTATGAGATTTAAATAATATAATGTAAACATGTGACCCATGACGATCATGGATCTGGCGCAGGCTGAGCTCTGGCGCAGACCACGCAGTGGGCGGGCTGAGGCTCGGCTTCGCCACAAGGCGGCGGCGCAGAGCTCGAGGGCTCCAGCTGGCTCAATGCGGGGCAGCGCTGGGGAGGGGGGGCGGTGCAGGAGTAACCCTAGCTTGTGGCGTGGGTGGGGAATTCTGGGAGCTCGGTCTGTTGCGGGAGCCAAAGGAAGAAAGCACCAGCTAGCGCGGGGTGTTTTTGCAAACAAGCACCGAGTGGAGAGTGGAGGAAATCTGGGCCGTGGGTTTCGGCAGTAGCGACTCGGATGTGCCCTGTGCACATATCTACCAAATAGGACATGTGCACAGGATATGTCGCCGGCCGGGCGGAGGATATCTGGTGCAAAACTTGCACATGTGCAGATTTTTTTCTATTTGGGTAGTAAGAAAATTCTGAAAAAAAGTGATGTATTTCTGATTTATAAAATTTCAAGTGCAAATCCAATCCACATTTGAGAGTAACCAAAGTCGGACAAATAACAAATCAAAAGGATAAGCAAAATTGACAGGTACCCCGTCTCCACCGCATCAGTGGAACGGATTGAGACGGTAAGCGCTAATCAATCGCCGTGTGGTGGAACACTTGTTGGAGAAGGATAGGTGTCTCCATGTCGTAGGGTGGGTAGGCCAATAGAAAACTAGGAAACTTAACCTAGCCACTCAGTTCTGCCCGAGACAAATCGCGAACACATTACATGCCACTATTTATATGTAGTTTTTTTTTCGTAAAGGTTGTCGCTTTAGGTCCGTGGACCCTTCCTTGATGAAGTTTGAAAAGGCACTCACTTTTGGTCATTGATTCTTCTGGGCTTGTACTATGATTAGCCGCTTCAATCTGTCAAATCCCACTATATCTTTCGCTCAGCTTCCTTCGCTTCCAATTTCGAGTAAAAAAAAGTAAAGTAAGCACTTAATTCCAAAAAATCATATAGTAACTAACCGTCCTTGATCCGTGCGTCATTCCCTCAACTTAATTAATGAAGTACCTAGTAGCCTAGGAGGCTTCTCTGTGTGAGTGCGTGCGTGTCACCCTTGCAGACATGCATGAGCATGACACATTTTTTGTTGGATGTTCTTAGTGGGAAGCATATTCCTCCTAGCCATGTAAAATTTCTACCTTTATTTCTTTCATGTATGTCTAAGTTTTTCTGATCTATTTTGTTATCGTTCTGTCATGGTCATGTAATTTTGTGGTGTACATCACTAGTCAGTAAGAAGGGTTATATGTAAATGAACCATGTTACATATAGGGAGTGAACTGGCTTGCTGTTATCTTTTTGCCTCATCAGCAACATCAAGTACAGTGATTGTATGTAATATTAATATTCTACACATTAATGGGACAGCTGATCTCCATGTCATTATTGCACTAATTAATGTGATCAGAAGTATAAGGGGACAGGATGATGAACCTATGTGGGATCATTGAACAAAGTGGTAATCTGCTTTGTACCTTTCTGCAGCTATGCTCCCTCAACTTGTAGATAATCTACAAAGCAAAAGTTGGATGGAGTGGGAAAAAATAATAATAGGATAAAACTGTAGAAGAACAATCAGAATTTAACCTTTTGTTATTACTGTTTGTTGCTGCCAAATTTTGACAAATTTCGTATCCTAATCTTTGCTATATTAACTGATTTAGTAC
Organism: Phyllostachys edulis; assembly: GCA_036346405.1. Classification (NCBI taxonomy): domain Eukaryota; kingdom Viridiplantae; phylum Streptophyta; class Magnoliopsida; order Poales; family Poaceae; genus Phyllostachys; species Phyllostachys edulis. The sequence goes on from JAYEVD010000594.1 coordinate 63,214, forward strand.
AAATATGCCCAGGCCCTTGATCTGATTCGTGATCGGAACTTTAATATGCTCATAGATTCCTGTTTAGATGGCCAATTTTCAAATGAGGAAGTAACAGAACTGATACGTTTGGCTTCAAGATGCCTACATTATGGACCACAAGAGCGGCCTAACATAAGTTCTTTGGTTCTTGCACTGGCTTCTCTTCAGAAGGATGCTCCGGTCATGAATATATATTTCTAGTTTTCATTAAAGCATGTTCCCTTTCCTTGATTTGTGTCCCTTGATGGGTTTTCATCAAGATTTCAAGATCAGATCTGCTATATGATTTTCTCTTTTGCTTTTCATGTTCGTCCAGCTTGAAGTATATATTGTGAAAATTGCGATAATGTTGATATGTTTTGCAGACACCATCTTATGATCTTATGGATATGCCCCCTGGTGGTGCACCGCCTCTTGAATCAATTCATCTCTCTCCTCTTGCTGAAGCTTGCTCCAGAAAGGATCTGACTGCAATACATGAAATTCTAGAAACAACTGGTTATAAAGATGATGAGGGAACATCAAATTCAAGAAGGAAGGGTCCACGGGACAAATCCCATTTGAAATGGATGGTGTGAGTTTGTTCAAACTACTAGAAAGCTAGGAAAACCTGACGGTCACCAATTTTCCTGACGGGCCCGCACCGGCCGTCAAGATTTAGTATTTTGGTCACAGGAATAGTACCCTCTCAGTAAAATTCAAATTTTGCTGACGGTTTTTATACAACACTCAATAAAAAGAATTTTGCTGATGGTTACAACCGTCAAGCTAATTGATTTTGTTCACGTACGTAGGAAAAGCTCTTCGCGGGAAAAAAAATTGGAATCGCGCCACGTGAAAAAAGCATCCCGCGCCACCTTTTCCCTGTACCGCCCTCTCCTCGCCCAAATCCCAAATCCCTAGCAGCTCTCCACCCCCATTTCGCCGCCGCCTCCGCGCCCCCTGCCGCCTCTTCACCCCATTCGCCGCCGCCTCCACGCCCCCCGCCGCCTCCCCTCGCTCCATTCCTCTCCGCCTCCTGGCTCCTCCCTCTTCCTCTCACGCCGCCCGCTCAGTTTCCTTCACCAACCGCCGCCGCTCGCTCCGTCTTCCCCCACTTCCTCCGACGCCGCCCCCTCGGTCTCCATCCCCAGCCACGTCGGTGCCTCCCCTCCCATATCGCCCACCAGATCTCCCCCCAGCCACCGCCGCTCCCCCTTTCCTCCTCACCCGCCGCCCTCTCGGTGCCTCTCCACCGATCCACGCCTCTCCCTCTTCCTCCCCATCGCGTCTTCCTCCACCCCCGACGTTAGCCTCGCCTCGTCCCCCAGCGCCTCCCTGAGCCTTGGCCCGCCTGCACCTCCCTGCGGTTGCTCCGGCTCGGCCGGCGTGGCCTCCGGCCGTCGGCACCGCTTCGCCCGGTTTCTGCTTCCCAGTGGCTTTTCCCTTTTTTTAGTTCCGATTTTGGTGTTGATTGTTTCACTGATTTCGTTGATATTTGTGGGCGTTCATTCATGCATGTTGATGAATGGAGGTGGGTTACTGTCTGTGGTGCTGCCGCGTCGCCTGAGGTAACTACTACCCTCCCTCCACTCTCTACTCCCTGCTCTGCGATGTGGATGATGCTACTGTGAGTTCTCTGTGTATGGCTTTGAAGAGTGATATGCCTAGTTTAGTTTTACTTTCTGTATTTGGAGATTACAATACCGAAATTCTCTCTATTCATGAATTGTTATTTATCAGTTGGAATTGCATCTAAGATTTCATGAAAATGATGTGTCATCGTATGGGTTGGAGGGTCTTGAAAGCTTAGGCTCAATGTTTCGCATAGTTGTCCAGAACAATGCATATGTGGATTTACCGAATAGTTCAATCCAGCGGTTGTGCATACAGGCTAAAGGAAGTGAGAAATACACCATTTCAGGTGGAAGTGGAACTATTTGCACCCTACAAAATACTCTTGTTTATACATATAGCTTAATTTGGATGCTTGTTGCTACTAAACTTTTAGGGGCCACAAAGCCACTACATGCTCCAGAACCACATGACGTTGTGCGGTACTTGCAGGCCGAGATCAATCTCGGCGTTGAAATCTAAGTCGCAAAGGCTGTTGGCTCAGTAGCGCCTGATTTGTTTTCCTTACATTTAGTTTTTTCACAAAGTTACATTACTTTCATGATTATGACATGGCTAGGCTAACAATACTTGGTTGTCGAGTAGCTCATATAATTAATTATATAAGGGTAGCCATTTGCTAGGTCTTATGTCATACTCAACCACACCGCTTGGGCCAATATGTTAGCTTTCAGAATGGCGGGTGGGTCTCGGCGTGATTTCGTTGACATTCCACCTCTCGCTTTCATGTTGAAAAGTAAGTTTCTTTTGATTGCTTATTTCAATAACACTTGAAAAATAGAGAATGCTATCTATTTACCCTATCTTAAATGAATGGAATCACTCAGCCTACATATTCTTTCCATGTTCTTTGTATTGGGAAGCTGCGGATGAGACTTGATAGAGGAAAGACGATCGTTATGAAGGAATTTTATTCCTCATTAATGCAGGTATTCTGTATCAACATTTTAACATTATAAGGTGGTAGTTGCAGACGAACTTGCTTCCATATTGCTCATCGATAGCTGCTATTCTACATCATTGGCTATAATGCAATCTAATGTGTTTAGCTTACCGAAATCCATACTTAAATTGTATTCGTTTTTCTTAGACATAGACAAATGAATTTAATTTAATATAATTAGTACTTTACTTTTTGGAATAAACCAGGCCCCCTCCATTTTGTAGTATGTCAACATATTTTTTGGATTGGTAAAGCAGGAAGATTATAACTATTTCATAAAATAAACCGTTTTTTTTTTTGTCGTTGTCGCTTTGAAGTATTTCTTTGGCACAATTAAGTACTATAGTATATATTTCATAATGCTTAATAAATTCTGGTGCTGCAGATGTATTTTTGAAGTTCATAGATGAGAAAGGAAATGTTGAAAGTGATGACATCAAGTGTTTGTTGAGAGTATATGATGCTGCACATCTCAGAATTCATGGGGAAGAGATACTTGATCGTGCTATCATTTCCACAAAGAAACGCCTCCAGTCTGCGATCGAACACTTGGAAACAAACGCGGCAAAAGAAGTGCGAAATACACTAGAAACACCTCTTTTTCGAAGGCTTGAAAGAGTTGAAGCAAGGCGCTACATCTCAACATACGAGAACAAGACTACACGTAATGAGACCATACTAGAGTTTGCAAAGTTGGACTTCAATATTTTGCTCAACTTGTACTGCGACGAGCTAAAATCTCTTACGATGTAAAAACACCATTCTCTAGTAGTAGAGTCCAATTTTTAGTACTTATTTACGTTATTAGCAAATATGATGCCATCTATTGATACATATTTTTTAACAGATGGTGGAAAGAAATTAATGTCAACAAACATCTTACCTGGGCGCGAGATAGGATGGTGGAGATGCACTTTTGGATGCTTGGGGTTTACTTCGAGCCTCAGTATTCATGTTCACGAATAATGCTTACAAAGCTGATTATAATTGTCTCAATGTTTGATGACCTCTATGACAACTACAAAGACTACGTAAGAAAGCACGATGTTCATGAAGCATTGGAAAGGTCCGTCATACTTTCTTTTTCTATATTACATTATGTAATGTCAAAATAAGTACGCTATTTTATTGATACAACTACATTTAAATAAGTACGCTATTATACATCTTAATGAACATTTCAAGTTCCATCTTAGCTACTATTTTTGTGCTTCTCTGTATTGGTACAGCTAGAATTAGAGAAATAAGGGTGAATTTATTATTCAAAAGACCGGTATCCGATAAAAATAATAAGCAATCAACCATTTTTCCAATAAAAAACCTTCGGAAGACATATATGAATTTGATAATGCATATGCTTATACCCTTTATATTCATATGCAAGGTCACAAGGATAGGAGTAGTAGAATTATATATTACTATGCAAAATTATACATTATCATTTAAATATTTGGATAGATACAAATGTTAATGAGCATGAATTAAAGTCTAGCTCATGGAAGATTTGTGTTTGCAGTGTTCTTTTCTAATTTAGATGTAGTATCCATAGGATTTTTTACTTCATATTATCTAGTTCACAGTTCTAGCATTTGAACTATTCTTGTATGAAATATAAAACTTTTTTTTTCTTTTGCTTGAAAGCTGCAGGTGGAATGAACATGCAATTGAGCACCTCCCAAGCATGCATAAAGTACTTTTACCTCAATGTATTTACCACCACAAATTCCATTGTAGAAGACACAAACGTCCGAAAAATAAACATCTTGAATTGGTCCTAAAGGCGGCAAGTTGTTCTTCTCAAGCAATCTGCAATGTAATTTTGTATTTATTGGAGAAAATAGTAGCATACTGATCGTAATTAAAATGTCGACAATATTAGATCCGTCTAGAGGGCCTTAGGAGCCTTCTATTGCTCGAGGTTCAACTTTTCATTTACCAACTTTAAAAGTTATTTTGAAGCTTTAGGACCCATGATGGTTAGTAAGGAAGTACTCAAATATGTTGCAAGAGTTTATAATTTTGTCTTCTATATGGAAATGGACAACCAAAAAACTTCGAAATTATTATAATTGTACATCACAAGTAGATGATTCAAATTTCCATTGCTATCATTAACCATACAATATTAGATATCTAGTCTTAAGACTATTACATGAAATTATTTAATAGTAACAAGACTAATATCTGTAGTCGCATATATCACACAATAGATAAAACATGATCTTTTGTAAATAAATATAAATAAACTGACATAGATAGCAAATATCTATGTGGGCCAATAAATTTGTCCTTACAAATGTTGATTTGTAGTACAATTCTTTTTGCCAAGAGAGTACACATTTGATGTGTCCAAAATTGGTGACCATAAATTGGTCTAAAATATGATAATGTTCCAATTCTAATGTTTTTAGTCCACATAAATTTATAACAAGGTATAGTTTTAATATATGCTGAGCAGGTTCCTTACACAAAGAAAGAAAACTATAGAAGTTGATTGCCACCAAACATGATTCTGAACATTTGAATTTTGACATTTTCCACATGTATATAGGTAATTGATTTGGCCAAATGTTACAATCTTTGAGGTGAAATGGCGTGATGAATGTTATGTAGGCTAACATTGAAGAGCATCTACAATTTTCAGCAAGGCGATGGTGCTTGTATGCATATAACGAACATTGCATTCATTCTAGGAGATATGGCAACTACTGAGGATATTGATTGGATTTTTACCTATCCAAAAATTGTTAGAGCTGTCTGCATAATTGGGCGCCTTGGTAACGACATAATGTCACATGAGGTAACACATACTCTAGCTATTGCGATTGTGAATGTTTTCTAATATTGGCATCCTTTTACTAAAGGCAACAAAAGTTGGTTATTTTCTAATGTATAGATGTTTTTTTCTTTTTTAGAAGTTGACTATTCAAACATTTATGTCTCAAGCACTTATCGACAAATTCAGAGAAAGGAGTGTACATACAAATTATTATATGTTGACACATTTCAAAAGAATTTATGATATAGATATAGTGAACTAGTGATATATGTAGCCATTTTAATCCATTTTATACCGGTTCATACTTAACTTCAAGAATGATTTTGGTCTAGGTGATGTAGATTTTTTTTCCTTTGAAAGCGAGAACAAGAGTCGAGCATGTGGCATCCTTGTGCAAACATGCATGAAGGAGTATGGATTCATTTGAGAGCAAGCCAATGAAAAGCTTCAAGGGATAATTGAGGAATCATGGATGGACATTTCGAAGAGGTTCTTGAACAAAAACATCCCATGCCGCTTTTGGAGAAAGCGGTCAATCTAGGACGATCAATGGATTTTATTTACAAACTATTTCATAAAATGAACAGCTTTTGTGTCATCTTCTCCCCTTATAATTAATAGTTTCCTTCCGGTTGTTATAGTTAAACAAATTAATAGATGGTCAAGGATGTTCTTTATATTTTTCCTTTATATTGTTACGTCACTAGGAGTCAGTATAGATATTCAAACAATAAAGCATGTGCTATCATTCTATGAGCTTTGCATGTAGAAACTCTATGGAAATAATAAGGAACATGTATCAGTTTGTCATACAATAAAAAGTTATACTCATTACTCAATATTTTTTTACCATTAGTCCATTAGTCACTACACTTATTTTAGTTGCAATTATATTTAGTTCTCTCTACAGGCACCAAATAGAGGAGGCAAGCCACGGGTGACTCTTTGGATGCACAATGTTGGTGGAATGTAAGTGAGTTATGTCACACTCCTATTGTAGATAAGAAATGCATTGAAACAATATCTTACATGTTGGCAGGGTGCTAATGTTTCGATTCAATTATGGCGGTTTGGATTCAATTATTTTATGTCGGTTCCTCACGAACTCTATATTGACTCATTCGGGCATATCTTTGAGACTTTGATCACATTTCTTTGTTCTTGTTAAAGAGTAGTTCAATAAATTATTGACTCAATCATTATTTTACTGACAATGGTATGTTGAGGCCCAAAGTCTTTGCATTGCTTCACATGATTATAAAGGTAGCAAGGTGGCTTTTGTCTAACGTTGCATTTGATGAGTCTAACATAAGACGTGCTTAGTTAAATTTTGACGTGCATTCTAGAGTACTTTGCACTTGGGATGGACATCACAAGATTCAAAATGCTCTATAAAACTTGAATACATTTTAATGCAATAGAATGTCTGAATAGCAATCATTGTCCTTTCTAGTTTGCATAAAGTAATAATTACTTTCTGGTTAATAGACAATATAAAAGGTTTGGTATCATTAAAGGAAGAAGAAATAGCTTTACTTAGTTTCTCGTAGTTTGGATTGGTAGCTAATCATTTTAGCAAAAGAACAGGTAAACACTAGGACCATTACAAATATTCAACCAAACTTATACTACTTCTCAAATGAACTCAGTAAAATGTTAAGATTATATGTATAATTTCATGTCGCAATGCCATTGTAAGGCCATGGATGTCTCTAGTGTGCAGATCATGCCTTGTATTGTTCAGCATTCTAAAAGATATTTGGTAATTTCAGAGGAACTGTAATGTTGATGTTTGTAGTCTCTATATAACTTGTCTCTGTGGCAGGTTACTTATTTGATTTCTTATTAGTAAATGTTTTCTTTACTGTAATTAGAAAATTGAAATTTGCACCATCAGCTTCATCCCAACTTTGGAGTCAAGTAAAAACAGAAATTCATCAATCCCAATTAGTTATATATTCATGGTAAGGTGGTATTAGGCTTGTTTAGAATTTTTGTCCACGAGTGCAACTGTTTTTTTAAAAAATAGGCTTGTCAAAGATTTCGATTGCTCTAGCTCTTCTTTTACCAATTATAATGGTTCTAATTGTGCTTACGCAGACTTATAATGCTAGTGTTCAGTGGGTTGTTTTAGCTCTTCTGTTAGCACATCGAATGGTTTTAATTGTGCTAAGGCAGACTCATAATGTTGGCCTACTCTATTCATCTTCTGAGGAAGGACCGGGATGGGACTGGATCCTTCCATGTGGGCTCAGCAACAGATGACAATGCCATTGATGGCAACGATGCTAACACTGATGGCGACAACTGCAATGCTGACATTAATGGCGGCAACAACGATGATACCAACAACATCAACCGCGACGGATGCAACTAATTGTCTACATGAACTTTGATGGTGTTTTGCTAGCTCTTTTGAATAGTTGAACATGGTATTGCTGCACTTTTAGATGTACTTACATGATTTGTATGTGATATTAGTCTTTAGGTGTATTGTGCTAGTGTACTGGAATTTTAGATGTCTTTTTGTGTGGATTGCTTTTTACAAGTGAACCTTATGGATGGTATTGGGCTTGAAATGATAAGTTTGAACTTCTTATTTGTGTATGGAGTAATGCATGGATGTGTATTGTGAATTATATGATGTATGGATGTATATTGTGAATTATATGATGCGTGAATGTGTATGAATATGTGAATTGACAATTTTTGCTAGTGGGCTGCCAGAATCATAATTTTGTTGACATGAATTGAGTCATTTTGGCGTTGGTTTTGACACCTCGAAAACCAATTTCCTGACGGGCCAAAACCGTCACGAAAATGCTTTTGTTGTGGTAATAGAAAAACCGTCAGTTTTATATACTTGACGATAACGGTAGCCCGTCGGTATATAAAACTGACGAACGGCCAAATCACGAAAATTCTTTATTATTGCGGTAATGGAAAAAACCGTCGAGTTTTATTTACTTAACGATATGAGTCGTCCGTCGGTATATAAAACTGACGACGCAAAATATCACGAAAATTCTTTTCTTGGCGGTAATGGGAAAACCGTCAGTTTTATATACTTGATTGATAGCGGTTACCCGTCATGTAAACTACATACTTGACGGGCGAAATCACGAAAATGATTTTTGTTGCGGTTATTGTAGAATCGTCGAGTTAATATTTCTTGACGGTTTTCGCGTCAACAAATATTTTTTGACGGTTAACCGTCGACAAATTAATTTTTCGACCACCTAGACACGAGGATTTTCTCGACGATTAACCGTCGGAAAATAAAACTGACGGTTTTTCTATTTTCTGACGGTTTTCGACCGTGAGAAAAACCCTTTTCTAGTAGTGAAATGCTCGCCAAGTTGCATTTCTTTGCCTCGTTTTCACCTTTTCGAAAGATAGTGGTACTTTAAGTTAATTTGTGAACACGAGTGCAAGATATCTGAGTAGACTACGAGGCGACAAATAACAAATAACATAACCTAGCCACCTTGAGACAAGTCTATCGATGTCGTGAACACAATACATGCCACTTAATTTTTTTTAAATAATCTATTTTTATTGAAATATCAAAAATATTCCAGCGATATTTTTTTTACAAAAATATCGTCTGTCGCCCAATGGTTGGCGACAAGGACCTATCTCATGTGATTTGGCGACAGGATCGCTTCACCTATCATAGCGGTTGGGCGTGAAGCTGTCGCCCAACCGTCGGCTTTAAAAGCGCATGAGGCGGCGGTTGGCGTAATTATTACGATCGCCGACGGTTGGCGATAGGATCTGATCGCCCAACCGTAGAGCGATTACATGTTCGATCGCATTGGTGCGGCGACTCGATGCCCTATATAGCCTCCTCGCGGTCCTGCAAGCGATTCGTTCGCAGAGGTTAAGCAGATTCGGCACGGAGAAGAAAGAAAGGAGAGGGAGAAAAAAAAGAAGGAGAGGAAGAAGAGAAGACAAATTTGGATTATGAGGAGGTAAGTTTGATTTATTTTGTCTTGTATTTTTTAAGTAGGTATTTAGTTAATTAAAATACTAGGTATAAGTAGCGTTAAGTGAAAACTATAGTTAGGAAAAAAAAGTAGATTTGTTTGTTTGTATGTAAGTAGAAGCGATAAAAAACTTTAGAAAATCCTCAAACACCAAGCGCATAGTAATAAGATAAAATAAATAGATGCGCGGACATTCAACTCTGATGGCCTTCACCAAAAGCAAAGGTACAAATAGGAAACAAAAGGTAACACTAGAGCATAATGACAAGAGAGTTTTTAGCACCGATGAAGTTACGATGCAGATTCATGCAATCCATTGGATTTATGTATGTTTAGGAAATCATCTATTGACTCCTAAAATGTGATATAATATGTGTTATCTTGTCTTGTGACTAGCATTTGGTATTTTAGATTTTAATTATTAATAATTTAAGAGTCTGTTTGAGGTAGAGGATACTTATAGATAAATCTAAGGGCTGTTTTGCATTGGATGATTGAAACTATTTCTCTATTAAAAAGCTTAAATGGCTTATGCATGCTATGAATTGACGGAAGCAATTGATGCATTTATATATTAAATCAAATGTACATGGAACACAATACGGTACTAATGCTAGACTAATACAATTTTATATCCTTAACAATGCACAAGTTAAAGAGTCTCAACTTTTCCAATACGGTACTAGTGCAATACTTTCCTTAATGTATCAAATTCCAAAAATGTAAGCATTCAAGTCATAATCAAAATAAATAGTATATGTAGAATTTCAGTTTGTAAATTCTCTTACAAAGGAATTTCAGTTTCATATCTTATTTGAAAAATAATATTTTTAATTTCATATAATGTAGTTTTGATTTTTGAATTGTTCAAGGTGCATAGATATGAAAGCGTCCTTATGTATGTACCAAATATTTCTATAGATATGCTCGATTACAAAAATGTAGCAAGATATCACATCTTTGTCGAGGCATTAGAATTTGGTTGTCTTTGCTCTGATGAAACATAAATAAGAGAAATTGAATGGTACCAACAAGGGTTGTGGTAAAAGATGATTAAAAATTAGGAAACAAATAAGCAATTCATGGATTCATTGGATTGAGTTTTGGGTGGTCATTGAAATTGAAGGGTGAAGGGGTCGATAATCTCACCTTTCAATATGGGAATCTTCTCTGGAGCCTTCACTTAATCTTTTAGTTTTCTAAAAGTTTATTTTGAGTCGCATGATTGCTTAGAGCGCCAACTTCAAAGAATACCAACACCAACAGTTAAAGCACAATCATAGTTAATATTCCTATCATGTAGTGCATGCTTCCATGATATAATAACCGATTCAATTTCATCCAAAAAAGCAAGATAAGGAGGATGAATACTTTGTATAAACTAATTAGTAGAAGTAAATTAGTACGAACTAACCGACTTAGGTAATTGGTAGAAGACCGGGATGCCACTTGTAGCATTTGGGTTGCAAGTTAGCGTCCGAATTGGATAATGCCCGCTATGGAATAGCTCGGTTTTTAGGTTGAATCTGAATATGGTACCACACGTTCATTGCGGCCTCGCCTTAGGGAATGAATGATGTCTTGATCATCTTTGTCGTGTAGTTGTTTACGATATAGGCGAAGGGCCTTACAAATGTAAATTACAATGTAGCGATACTTGCATATAAATGCGTTATGCGGTGACTAATTGCAATGTTGGAAATATTTGCACCATACAATAAGTCATGCCTGTACCCACTACATTGAAAGTGCATTACGGTGTTGGCACCGTTCGTGAAGGTCCGCAAGTGTTGACTTGAGCAGCCAAAGAAGCCACTCTGGTACACCCGGACGGCGAGAATGCACTAATCGAAGATGTGAAGCACTGGCTGACCCGCAGCTTCTCTTTGAACCCTGAGGTGTGCAGCGTCGACATACAAGGGCTTTGGAGCCGGTCTTCCACGAACATCAGCTGGGAGTTGAGAAGACTGATGCGCACGGCAGTGTGGAAGGCCTTTATAGAAGGATGTCGGCGCCGTGGATATGAGTGTGTGATACTTGTGCAACCATGCCCAAAAGAAGTCAGGCAGGGGCCCCCCGCGGATATAATCCGGTGTTATGGAAAGCTTCGGTTGCGGCATGTTGGTGAAGAAGAGGACCCGGAGGGCTGTGTTACGAAGAGTTCAGAGAATGTTGCTTGTGATGAGCCCGACGCGCTACATATAGGAGAGGAAGATCGGGCACCACATGATGAGCCTACAGGACAGGCTGATGAAGGAGAGCATAGGGATTACATATTGCATCAAATGGAAAGCGATGACCGGATGGCCTTGGCTGAAGAGGACGCTTTACAAGAAGACGACGAGGGCAATTCGATGAGGGCGGAGCTCCCATCCCCGAATGGAGCAGTTGACGCCGAGGGTCTATGTATGCACGACGAGCACGAATCGCCGTGGGAGTACCATGCACGGAGGTTGGTTGCACTCAATGTTTGTCGATAAGACATCCTTGCAGGATGCCATTAAGTGTGGGCTATGTCTATGCGGCGGACGTTTGGTCATCAAATCTAGCCAAGAGCAAGCAATCAAATGCGGCGATCCGGTTGTCCTTGGCGAGTGCACGCAAGATAGACCAAAGTATGAGACTCTTTGGATTGTCTCGAAGGTGGAGCCGCACTCGTGCATGCTCAGCGGTGTTTTGTGCGAACATCGTAACATAACGTCGACATTCATAGCTAATTTGATGTATGGAGAGATAGTGGAGAAGAAGGATATGGAGGCCGGGCACATTATGGTGGCTATTGAGAAGAAATTCAAGTACAAGATCAGCTATGGGAAGGCGTGGCGTGCGGCGAAGGCTATGGAAAGACGGTTTGGATCTTTTGAGGCGGCGTCGACAACCTTCCTCGTATGCTTGAGGTCTTTGCAGAGAGAAACCGAACGCGTACATTCTTTGTGAAGGACATGCCATCTAAAATTCGCGAGGTTTTTAGTAATGCATAGGGCCTTCGTAGCCTTGATCCCCGTGATCGAGGCTTTTAGGCATATGCTGCCCGTGATCTCGCTTGACGGACTTTTTGACCGGAAATACAAAGGCGATCCTCACCGCCATAGGCGTTGGCGGCAACAATCAAATTCGCCATTAGCCATCGCATTTGTCGAAGGTGAGAATTTTCACACGGTGGTTGTGGTTCCTTCAACATCGAGGGTGGGAGTTGTTGGAGCTAAATCTGGTGTGTGCGTGATTCATGATCGGCACGCAAGGATGTCAAGGCCATAAAAACTTCAGGAAGACCGGAGGAGCCGTTCCTTGGCCGATATGACGGCGAGATGGTGTATTCGCCATTTGGAGGCCAACTTCTTCAAGAAGTTCGAAGCAACCCTTGGTGAAGCTATTCAAGAGGCGGCTATGAGAACCAAAGAATAAAATTTGACGCTTATAGGCGCCGCCGATTTAACACAAGAGAAACACGTGGACACGAGGAACCAAGGAGCGAGTCGAACCGGTGGTCCGAGGCGGAGGACCTCGAGGAACATCGAGTGCTTCTCCCATTGGATCGAGGCACGACCATTGGACAAGTGGTCTCTGCGCATGACACGGACGGGGGCAAGGTGCGGCATAATGACCACTAACCTTGCGGAGGTGTACAACCGGGTTCTTAGGGGCCGTTCTCGGCCCTCGCCGCCATCGTGGAAGGTGTTACGCACGGCACAATCGGGTATTTCAGGAGAGGCATGCAAATGCGCACTTCATGCCACGAACCCTCAAACACCGTATTGCTCGAAGATTACGGCATACATGCGGCGAAGACACGAAGGGCGATCGACACGGTTATGCGTGATGGGCAATATGGAGCATCGTTTCGACGCGTGCTCTTGCGGGATAGAGCCGGATTTGGGGCGGCTCGTTCTCTTGTCACCCACGAGGTATGCCTTGGAGATCATGTCAACGAGCCTAGTAGACGTGCAACAAATGAAGCTCTTACACAAGCCATGCTCTCATGTGCTCGCCGCATGCGGATATCGCGTATGGACCCTTTGAACTTTGTGTCCGAGTATTTCTTGAAGGAGAGGGTGGTGCAGGCGTGGACTGGCGAGCTTAGGGGCTTCGGGGTTGTGGGTAACTTCGCCACCTTGGATATTGCAAATAGGATCTGGATTCCGGATATTGACATGCTGAAGGGCAACAAGGGTCGTCGGCAGAGTCGTCGTATTCGAATGATATGGACGGCACAAGCGAGGCGTTGGGTACACGCTGCGCATCGCTGCCAGAGGGCTACATGACAAAGCACGATGCAAGGCACCACCGGGAGTAGTAAACCTTTGCTATGGAAGGATGTCGACACTTCTTAGGTGTGAAAGTGGGACGAAATGGCAAATCAGTGCACATTGTCATTTGTACTTTGTATTGTTTATGTAGCTGTTCTGGTACTACCCAATTTTCATTTGATGTACGTAATGCCGTAAGACATGTATCGTATGTTGCACGTAATGTTTATTTAAGTGTTGTACTATTGTACTCTTTTGATTTTGTTTGTTTGCAAGTTAAATTTACTCATTCGTTACACTCGATGTTTTATTTCCGCGTATTTGCTAACTTAAAGTTGTTTTGCAGGTATGGATCACGGATCCGACTGGAGTTTTGGCCTCCTTGACGAGCGCATCGACCGAGTACATCGTGCGTCGCGTCGTGTCCCTCATCCTACGGGGGCTGCCGACGCGACTGTGTTGGGGGTGATCCGCACGCGGACACCTCGGGTGGCTTGGAGGCTAGACCCATTTGATGCGAGTTAGTATCGTCCACACTATCTTCTCATGAATTGTACCTTCGTCTTGACCTTTTGTTCCTTCAGCAGTTGAGCGCTGGTCTACTACCTTTATGCGATAATAAGACCAAAGGAGACGATTTTCTGCGGTGACAAGACCACAGGGCAGCTTTGTAAACCGAGAAGACCACACGGGCACTTTGCGCGATGATAAGACCGAAGAAGACGCTTTTGCGCAAATGACAAGACTACACGGGTCACTTTGCGCGATGATAAGACCGAAGGAGACAGCTTTGGGCGGTGACAAGACTACGGGCCAGCTTTATGCGCGGAGAAGACCACAGTGCAGCTTTGGGCGGTGATAATACCAAACGAGACAGCTTTGCCCAGTTTAGGGTTTAGGTTTAGGGTTAGGCTTTTCAGATTGACTTGACAACCCTGACCACCTCGCCAGCTTTTAAGACCGAAGAAGAGGGAACAGCTACAATACCCAGATAAATCAATGAAATATGCTCCAGTACCACCACGTTTTCCGATCCGGCGTGTGTGTGTGGCGAACCGGCGAGATCATTGATCCACACACCGGATACACCGCCTGCAGGCGTACTACACATGCGGGCATCACCTCGTAAGTGTTTCTTTCGCGCGTGTCGATTTTCCTCTCCCAACGTTCAATTTCATAAATTTTTAACTTCATCCCCACGTAATGGCAGCCCGAGATGCGCTGCCACTTCTTCCAAATGGATCGGCGGCCGGAGATGTACGACAGGCATTCATCGGCGGTACATCTTTGAACTACTCGGCGGGCCGAGAACTTCGTGCGGTGGAAACCCTACGTACCGGACCCTGTTGAGGAGGCACCGAAGGAGCCCAGTACTCGCCCGGGCGTAATCCATATCGATGACGTCAGTTATGAAGAGTTTACATCCTTATTACGTAAGGTTTCCCCGTACGGTGCACTTACATCCGTCATACAATCGCAGGACATGCACAACTTCCACATACCAGCCCGACGTGCACAGTCCCGCGACAAAGGCAAGGGAAAGGCTCATGCGGTTGACCCCGGCCGCCACAGCGTATCCGGTCGCCCGGGCGTCATCCGTATGGACGACGTGAGTTATGAACAATTTACATCCTTCTTACGATTTTCACTACACGGTGCCCTTACATGATGAAATCGCAGGACATGGACGACTTCGATATACCAGCCCGACGTGGGCGGTCCGTGACAAGGGCAAGGAAAGGCTCATCTTGGTGAGCTTGCCGCCACAGCGTATCCGGTCGCCCGGCCGTAATCCGTATCCACGACGTTAGTTATTAAGAAGTTAAATCCTTCTTACGTTACGATTCTCATTATACGGTGCACTTACATCATCGAACCGCAGGATATGGACGACTTCGACATACCACCCGGCGTGGGCAAATCCGCGACAAGGGAAGGGAAGGCGGCGAGGAGTTCAACGCCGAGCTAGCAAGGAAGGAAAATGGCCCCGTCCACGCGATGAGGTTAGGTCATTACGTAGTACTCCCGATCCTACCCCCATGTTTTTTACTATCCCTAAAGGCATGTATACTTACATGGTCCGGATATACATCACAATGTACCGTAGTAGTAGCGAGTTTGACTAAAGCAATTAGCGAACCATCATGCCATGTGACTACGTGTCACGTGCTTACATCTGACGGACTCTAATGTAGTTACGGTTCTGTGTCTCCACTAAGCCATCAAAGCAAGACTATATTGCAAGTATGCCTCTTCTAGTGCAATCCCAGAAAGAACCATTCGCACCGACATTGAATCCTCCATGTTTTAAAGCATCTTCATAATCACAACGAGCGTTCTCAGCCCCTTCACTCATATTCTCAGATTAGGTCCATAAAGTACGACCTTCCGCATCGAGGAGAGACTCCTTCCTCACGGTAATATCACTTACCTTTCTACTTACAACTCATTCTTGTCTCAATCGTCCTCACAAAATTCAAGCGAAAATTAGCGCACTACAACAATATACAACGATCAAAAAATGTTATTGCGACTCTGACAAATTTCATACCTATCATATTCTACGAAAATAACAAACAGACCAACTAACAGCGTCATAACACTATTATTTTCAAAATAAATATCATGACACAATCAGATTTGCTAAATTTAGTTCACCTAGAAAATGTAATATTCATTACAACTCAATTAAACAATATTTAAAAACAACAAAACAACTGCAGGCTTCGTCGCCGAACCATTGGTATTTGGAACGAATCGCAGCCAATGACGAGACCCGATCGCTCAATGGTTCGGCGACAGAACACTGTCGCCAATGACAGATGCAATCGCCAATGATGTGATTGATGCGTGCGGGGACAGATCGATCGCTTAGCGACAGCATCCTGTCGCCCAATGGTTCGGCGACAGAAACGATGCGCCAATGACGAGATCCGATCGCCCAACGATTGGGCGACAGTAGAATATTTCCGTAAAAAAAAAAGTCGGTGGAATATATTTGTAATTTAGAATAAAAAATAGATTATTTAAATAAAAAATTCTACATGCCACTATCTATATATATCAGTTTTTTTTTCCGTAAAGGTTGTCGCTTTAGTTCCGTGCTCACCTTTCTATCCACGGCATTAAGTTGAGGGGATGAGGTACGTACGGATCCAAAAGGAGGGTTCGTTACTACATGATTTTTTGGCATTAAGCACTCACTTTTAATAGCTTTATTCATTGGATCCGTGCCTCATCCCCTCAACTTAATTAATGAAGTACCTAGGAGCCTAGGGGGCGTGCGTGTCACCTTGCAGACATATGCATGGCCAAAGGAAAATGTTTTTCAACGAAAGCAAACCTTTTCTTTCTTTAATGACGTAGATCGCGTATCCACCGACTTCGTGTGCTGGAACCATCAGGATTGAGTTGGTCGAGTAGATATTTGATTAATCTTTATTATTATTATCAGATCCCACCAGATAAATTGTGTAGGTCCTTCCCTATTTCTCTCGATTTCCAGGATTTTTTATTTAGGAAATATGGAGGTGTCTTTATCCCAGCAATTGTTTGTAAGACAGATGAATTAATAAGGAATTTCTAATTGATTTCTTTGGTTACAGGCAGTACCTAGAGGTGATTATGAGATGCTGCATCCTGAGCAGCAGCTTCCATGCGTGCAAATCAAGTTTTGTGGCCACGAGTCTATGTTGCGACAGAGATATCACCAGTCACTAATTATGCCGTACATTTTTGTTAGAATTACATTTAAAATATTGTCAGAATTATCAGAAGTTTGTGGTCTTTGCACCTGAATCATTCTTCATCATTGAAGGGAATTCGTGTATCTGATGAAAGTACGAAACTAGTTTCAACTAGTATGCTAGAAAGGAGGCACAAACTCAAATTGATCACAATAGAGTTGGTTACTAAACTTGAGTTGTGAAGTGCAACCAGTTACACCATTTTTGTTTTTGTTTTTTAAATCTGAGGATTGGTGCATGCTTTTCAATTATGCGATAAACAACTTTGCTGCTTGAACATTATGAATTGAATTTATTTGTCCTACATACACCAGGCATTGCAATAAACTCAGCTTTGATTTTCGAACTTATATTGTATTGAGCTAGTGCACAGTTGAGGATCCATTTTAGTTGCTGATTGGAGCTATAGTCTAACAATTGAGTTTTACCTGCAGGAAGAATAACCCCGGAAAGCGTCATATACAGCTTTGGCACATTGTTATTGGATGTTCTTAGTGGGAAGCATATTCCTCCTAGCCATGTAAAATTTCTACCTTTCTTTCTTTCATGTATGTCTAAGTTTTTCTGATCTATTTTGTTATCGTTCTGTCATGGTCATGTAATTTTGTGGTGTACATCACTAGTCAGTAAGAAGGGTTACATGTAAATGAACCATGTTACATATAGGTAGTGAACTGGCTTGCTGTTGTCTTTTTGCCTTTATCAGCAACATCAAGTACAATGATTGTATGTAATATTACTATTCTACACATTAATGGGAGACAGCTGATCTCCATGTCAATATTGCACTAACTAATGTGATCAGAAGTAGAAATGGACAGGATGATGAACCTATGTGGGATCATTGAACAAAGTGGTATTCTGATTTGTACCTTTCTGCGGCTATACCCCCTCAACTTGTAGATAATCTACAAAGCAACAGTTGGATGGAGTGGGGAAAAATAATAATTGGATAAAACTGTAGAAGAACAACCAGAATTTAACCTTTTGTTATTACTGTTTGTTGCTGCCAAATTTTGACAAATTTCGTATCCTAATCTTTGCTATATTAACTGATTTAGTGCAAGTATGCCCAGGCCCTTGACCTGATTCGTGATCGGAACTTTAATATGCTCATAGATGCCTGCTTAGATGGCCAATTTTCAAATGAGGAAGTAACAGAACCGGTGCGTTTAGCTTCAAGATGCCTACATTATGAACCACAAGAGCGGCCTAATATAAGTTCTTTGGTTCTTGCACTGGCTTCTCTTCAGAAGGATGCTGAGGTGAATATATATTTCTAGTATGCATTAAAGCATGTTCCCTTTCCTTGATTTGTGTCCCTTGATGGGTTTTCATCAAGATTTCAAGATCAGATCTGCTATATGATTTGCTCTTTTGCTTTTCATGTTCGTCCAGCTTGAAGTATATATTGTGAAAATTGCGATAATGTTGATATGTTTTGCAGACACCATCTTATGATCTTATGGATATGCCCCCTGGTGATGCATCGCCTCTTGAATCAATTCATCTCTCTCCTCTTGCTGAAGCTTGCTCCAGAAAGGATCTGACTGCAATACATGAAATTCTAGAAACAACTGGTTATAAAGATGATGAGGGAACATCAAATTCATGAAGGAAGGGTCCACGGGACAAATCCCATTTGAAATGGATGGTGTGAGTTTGTTCAAATGCTCGCCAAGTTGCATTTGCTGCTCCGTTTTCACCTTTCTGAAAGATAGTGGACTGCTTTAAGTTAATTTGTGAACACTAAGATAGTGGACTGCTTTAAGAACACTAAGTGCAAGATATACAGAGTAGACTACGAGTAGACTACGAGACGACAACTGTTCAGATCGATTTCTAGGATTTTTTTTTATTTAGGAAATATGGAGGTGCCTTTATCCCAGCAATTCTTTGTATAGATAGATGAATTAATAAGGAATTTCTAATAAATCTCTTTGGTTACAGGCAGTACCTAGAGGTGATTATGAGATGCTGCATCCTGAGCAGCAGCTTCCATCCGTGCAGATCAAGACCGTCGAAAAAGGGTGGCAAGTACGTATTACATAGCAATTAGCAGTCGCAGTAAGGCTGTCTCTGTTCGTAATTTTGTTTCCTTTACAGTGGAGGCCGGGGAAGATACATCTGGTGCAAAACTTGCGCATGTGCAGATTTTTTTCTATTTGGGTAGTAAGAAAACTCTGGAAAAAAATGTGATGTATTTCTGATATATAAAATTTCAAGTGCAAATCCATTCCACATTTGCGTGTAACCAAATTCGGACAAATAATAAATCAAAAGGAAAAAAAAAGACAGACATATGTTACTACTCACAGCGAAAAAATTTCTTTTTTTCCTGCTAACAGAGCTGAGTTTGACGTTCAAAATTTAAAGGTTGACACAACACTACAGATTGCACTGCACTAGATATCTCCTCACGAATCCGGATAACCTGAGCGCCGCCTAGTGATGCTTAGAAGAAGGCGCTGAGCGCTGCCTGCGCGAGCCGAGCCGCCGCCAGCACGGCCATAGGGAAACGGCGGAGGTGGAAGGAGAGGAACACCAGCGCGACGGCCGCCGCCCACAGTGAGATAGATGAAGACATTGAAGCTTTAATTATTTGGTATCTTGATCTTAGTGATTCCAAATATTTATTACCAAAGGAGCAATAAAAAAGAAGGGAATTGCTAAAAAATAGTCGCATGTTTTTTAGAGGGAAAATAGTCACTTTTTAGACCGTTCGATGCGCTCTGTGATTGGTGAGACAGGGTGGAAGGCCGTTCGATGTGCTCTGTGATTGGTGAGAGAGAGAGAGAGAGATGGAAATAGTTAGTATAGGATGGGGGTGATATCTGGGGCATTGGATCTCCATCCGATGGCTCAAAAAGTGATTATTTTACCAAAAAAAAACAGTCGCATGTTGTATACAAAAGAAACCATTGCATTGGCTGTAATAATGTGATGTTCATTTCAGATATTACATGCATATTTAGACTGCAACAGAAATATTTACATAGTACCGTGGATCCGTCCCTGCGTACGAGAGACTAACTTAACTACTGGTGGATAGTGATGCTGCTAATGTTCTTCACTCCAAGCTAGCCTAGTGATGCTTAGAAGAAGGCCCTTAGCGCCGCCTGCGCGAGCCGAGCCGCCACCAGCGCGGCCATTGGGAAACGGCGGAGGTGGAAGGAGAGGAACACTAGCGCGACGGCCGCTGCCCACAGAGAGATGCCAATGACGGCTTCGAAGGCGCTGGAGCGGCGGGAGGTGGCGTGAGCGCCTGCATGAGGGACGACGGCGCGGAGGACGGAGGAGGCGCCGAGCATCATGTACACGACGGCGTAAAAGTGGAGCCGCCGCTCTAGACGGCGGTCGGCGGCAGCGTCGGCCTGGCCCATGCCCGGCTGGCCGTCGACAACGTTGGCCTGAGCAATAGGATTGCCGTTGAGGAAAGGTGCAGCCTCTGCCATGGTTCCGGTACGCGCGTACGTAGCTAGCTAGCCAGTCGTGGACGTGCGTGCAACCCGTGTGACTGGTGTCTGGTGTCTGGGGTGTTTTTTTACTGTCAAGGCGGAGTATTTATAACGGAAATTGCTAAGTAGTACTCAATTGTTTCGTTGAGTGTTCTTGATTTTTGTCCTTTGGATCTTCATCAAGATGTGTGCTCAAAATGCCAAAATACTTTCACGCGAAAAACTTTCACGCACAAAACTTCCCAAAAACTTTCCACGCACAAAACACGCATGTGCAGTGCACTCATCCCCTCTTATTGGAGGAACAACGATCCTTGCCCCCACTGATTCCAAAAGCAGCTCGGATCTTTCTGAGCTTCTCAGACAGTCAAACGCTTCACTTTCACTGCAACGACCCAGCACGGTGCGCGTGTTGGTGCGCTGAGGCAATATCATAATGAACAAATTAATCAGGCTACGGAACTAAAAAAAGGAACAAAATCTCTATCACATAATCTATCTCAGTTTTCGTAATTTATACTTTTTGAATTTTTTTCAAATCCAAAAGATTTATTATATAATGTTTTGAAATATGAAATAATGTTTTGCACAACAATAGCTGACAAACTATTTTTCTTAAACACGAACTTTCTCAAGGTAGCACCTTTCTCAAACTCATAAATGATCCACTAACTTTCACAGCACTAAGATTCATTCTCAAGGTAACACCTTTCTCAAAGCAGAGGCATGCTCTTTCAATCTCTCACTCCAAGCTCGTTCAGCATTGAATTATGTTGATTCCATCTCCTGGAGAACAAAAATATCAACATCATTACGGAGAAGTAACAAATGCGAGTATGTGACAAAATTCGAAAATATTCTCAATAAACACGAGCACTCGTTTTCAAGAAACTCTAAGCGGAATAATGAGTGTGGCTCAAATAAATTCTAGATAGTGTTTCTCTTGACTCAATCATAGCTACTGCAAGCCTATTTCATCCCAAATAGTATATAAGCAGAACTAATAAGGAATTTGCTCACAGAGCAAGAAGGAAATTGGTCTCCTTTTCTTCAAGGGTAATTAAGCTGGCTATGCCTATAGTTAGTATGAAAAACAAGCTCTAGCTAGCCAAAATCTGCGTCTTTTGCCATGTACCAATCAATAGCTGTCCTACCGAATTTGAGAAAACAAACCTGCTCTAATAGGCATGTATCTTTATTTGGTTGCTATCATATGTATCTTGTAGTCTATGCGGTCCTTGGATCATGTAATTTAAAAAATCATTACCATCTTGAATTACTAAAAGGCGTCAAAATTCATCTGCCAAAGGTGTTATTTTTTCAATTAGACAAGAAAAGGAACTTTTAAATTGTCTCAAATGGCTCCTTTCTCACAAAAAAAATCATATGTTATAGCTGTACCACCAAAAGCTTGCTTGAATAGTCACCCGTTTGATTAAAATGCATATGAAGATTTTTTTTTTTTTGAGGTTGGTTGCCATGGACAAGGTATCTCAGCATCTATTTGATATCAGAGTAACAGAGCATGGACAGTTCAAGAGTAAATGAATTCTAGGAATAGTCACTCGAATTTCTGAAAAGGCAGATAACTCATTAGATGTATTGCAAGAAAGCATGAGACAGTAACATTTACATGGATAGAAATTTAAACTACTGAGTTACTGCAAAAATAGAAGAAACAATGTATTTAACCCCAGAAATTGAACTATTTATAAGCAAACTAAAGTACTTAGAAAGGAGCACACTGGCCCTGGCCCTCCCCCTCCGCCTTAAACATCAAACACCACGGTGTAAGCCGTCCACTAATTTCTTTCAGATAAGCAAACTAAAGTACTCAGAAAGGAGCACACTGGCCCGGGCCCTCCCCCTCCGCCTTAAACGTTAAACATCAAACACCACGGTGTAAGCCGTCCACTAATTTCTTTCAGATAAGCAAACTAAAGTACTCAGAAAGGAGCACACTGGCCCTGGTCCTCCCCCTCCGCCTTAAACGTTAAACATCAAACACCACGGTGTAAGCCGTCCACTAATTTCTTTCAGATAAGCAAACTAAAGTACTCAGAAAGGAGCACACTGGCCCTGGTCCTCCCCCTCCGCCTTAAACGTTAAACATCAAACACCACGGTGTAAGCCGTCCACTAATTTCTTTCAGATAAACATCAAACACCATTTGTTCTCGGATACACTGCAGCAACCTATGAATGTACCAAATACATGCAAGTCAAGCTTGTTCGTTTGGAGCAATTTTGGGAAGGGCGGAATCCCTCTTGTTCTATCAGATCGACTATCAGTCTGTCATGCAACGAAAGTGTCGAGCTAAAGAACAAGATGCAGAACTGAAAACAAGCTCTTCTCACGCATGTACTACATATTTAGGAGAAGTACCACAGTCAACAGTCTGTCTAACGAACGTTAAATTTCAGGTGTATTAGAAAGTTTTGACAGATTAATTTTGAAACTAAACAAAATGCCTTGCCTCCATGCTGCAGATTATCTGATTTGGATCTCGCTAACTGTCTGGGGTTTCGTGGTTATAATTGGGTGACTTTTTTGGAAATCTGTAGATGACTTTAATTACCAGAAAAACACAGTCATCGCGAATAATAAAACAAAAATGCAAGCCGATGAAACAACGTTGTTTGGCAAAGTCATGGGATACGCAAAAACCACAGAGAACGTGGTAAGAGGGAATCACGACATGATCAAACCATCAACCACATTCTTTAAGAGAATATGCTACGCCCACACGTTAAGCTCACATTCCTCCACGTTTACATGTCCTCCAAAAATCTTGTCTATCAAAGTTCGTTAGTCTAGTTTTCAACACTTCAACACATGGTCAACACTTCTCACAAGTTGCACCACTTCACCTTTTCTTGTCAGAAACTCCAGCAGATCTGCAGACCGGGATAAAAAAATTGTTAGATGTACGGTGATTATCAAACAAGATTGGTCAAGAATGCATTATTGCCTAATTATCGACACAACATCAACAATGCATTTGCAAATTTGGAATAAGTCTATTTTACATCCATGAACTTTCAATAAAGTCCACTTAACACTCTTAGCTATAAAACCGGCTATTTAACATCCTAAACTTACAAAATCGGGTCAATTTACGTCATAAGACGGTTTTGCTAATGGGGATCTAACTCAATGTGGTTTTTGGCAGCCATGTCATTGGATTTTTCTTACGTGGATCTAAATAAAAGGAGGGATGATGACAAGAAGAAGAGAATGTATACATAGATAGGAGTGAGAAACAGGTCATCGATGTGGATGTCAACATCCTTAAATTGGATCCTAATTACCAAAACCTGATGATGTGGCTGCCAATATAGCGAAAACCACCTCGCGTGAGATCCACGTCATCAAAACCGTCCTCCAAAACCATCTTATGGTGTAAATTGACCGAGTTTTGTAATTTTAGGGTGTTAAATATTCGATTTTGTAGACGAGGGTATTAAATGTACTTTTTTTGCAGAGTTAAGGGTGTAAAATGAATTTATTCCTACAAATTTTGATTAAGGCCCTGCACTGCAAATTCGTTAATTTCAGTTGCTAACTACTTGAAGATAAGAGTACAAGAACTGCTATCAGGTTTTGACGGGAATAATCTAGACATATGATGGCTCCAAAAGTACTTTTCGCCTTTCTATTCGTGCATATCCTTCCACCATACAAGTGTATTCGATAGTTGTGACAAATTTCAATCAACCTGTGGGCAGCAGTGTAGTGGTCAGAGTAGTGGTTAGTAGATGGTGACAATAGTTAGCGGTGGAGTGTAGAGAATTTTTTTTAAAAGATAATTACAAAAATAAATAGTCGCCTAAAAAATTACAAAAATATGTTTATGCCGTCAGTTCAACTAGTGATAGGAACCTATCGTCAGTTGAACTGGCGACAGGGACCTTCTTCCCCCCTGTCGCCAGTCCAACCACCTATCGCCGCTCAATCTGCATGTAAATCGAACAGTTTACTGCCGCCATTGAATCGGCAATGTATTCTCAAATCCTAATTTGATTTGTGTACTTGTGATTTTCATAAATTTTGAACGGTACAAAATCTATTAGTTTCGCAATAACATTTTGTGATCATCGTATGTTGTTTTAGTGCGGTGAATTTTTGTAGAATTTTGCGAGGACGATTGAGGTATGAATGATTCGTAAGTAGGAAGGTAAGTGATATTACGATGCTGGGAATAACACGAAAGAATCGAATGCGAAAAGATGAGGAGATTTGATGTTGCGAATTAAAATAAACTTTATAATGAAGCTGGGAATAACACGGCGTATAGGGTTTGGTTACATGCATAAGACACAGCATCATACACGATGCAACAAACCGAAGTACTCCTACGATACATATGCGCCTTTTTGGAATAAAAATAGATTCGACCTTCGACGGGGGACTAGTACAGAATGGTCCGACCTACTACTTAGACCGGGGCCATTTTACCTTCCTTGTTAGCTCGGCGTTGAACTCCTCACCGACCTCTTTGGCCTTGGCCGCCATTTTCCTCTTTCTCTCGCAAGCCTCGCGCTCCCTGCGCCTGCACGCCTCGAGATGAGCTTGCGTCTCCCAACGTATACGCTCGTTTTGCTCGTCGTTGCGGCATTGCTCCTACTGGATCTCGTGGTCTCTTTTGTCATGCCACTCGTCGAAGTCGAGAGACCACTGGTCATGTGGGTGAATCTCTTGGTCAATCCACTTGCAGTAGCCACATAGTGGATCCGGGGACTACAGGTAGATGGGAGAGGTTGTTAGTACGTACTTTGAAAGAGAAATAGTACGGGAACACCCTGTAACTGGTCCTTACCGGCTGTCGATAGCTGCTCGTGTCCCAACATCGGTCGGGATAGTCACGCATGCCTAGGCTAATCCGGTGCTTCGACTTGAAGAACCTGCATGAATCCCTGCACCAAAAGAGGGGCGGCGTCTCTCCCTTTGGCGGGTGTTGCGGCGAACGCTCGGTTGGAACGTTTCGGAAGACGCTGCTGCTACGGGGGGCCTCATTGCAGAGAGCTGCCACCCTAGCAAGCGTCTCTTGTTCGACTCGGGCCGCAGCAGCCCTTGCTCGCTCTTCCCGGGCCCCAGCAGCCCTTTGCTAGTTCGCGGATCCGGTCCCATTGCCTCTGCCTGTCGTCCATCCCGGCGTGGTGAAGGAAGCTCTGGTGTAGTGTTGGGTTTGGTTGTGTTGGGTTTGGTTGTGTAGTGTTCTCTCCCAGATCTCTTCCACCTTTTATAAGCCCGCTGTGGTTGGCATGGTGTGGTAAATTTCCTGCAGAGTCCTGTCTTTTGGTTCTAAAAAGTTGAGGACGTAGAGTGTTGTCATGTCGATCTGAAAAGCTGGCGGGGCATAGTGTTGTCACGTCAAACTTTGCAGAGAGAAGTCATGTCTTGCTTTGCAGAGTGTTGTCTTTTCGGTCTAAAAAGCTGGTGAGGCAGAGTGTTGTTACATCTTTCTTTGCAGAGTCATGTCATTTTGGTCTGAAAAGCTGAGGAGGTATAGTGTTATCACGTTGCTGCTACGGGGGTCTTATCACTACGCAAAGCTAACTTGTCGGGTCACGTCGCTGCGCAAAGTAAGGATGACTTAAGTCGTAGAAAGAGGGTGGTGTGGGGTGTTCCGATGCAAAATCGTACACGTGGTCACGGTTTTGAAGCAAGCAAAAAAGAGATATCGAAACACGAGACTAGCATAATAATAGTTATACAGAAATTAATATTTACATGGCATGACTGATATTTAGAGAAACAAATATCTAATGGCGGCCCCTCTTGGGACGCACCCTGCATGTCGTCCCTGGCCTCGCCCGGCGATGGTCCGAGTATGTCAGAGGATTAGGCTACCTGACTACCGACCGGCACGAGTAGCCTGAGGTGGTGTCGTGAGGGGGTGTCCTGCATCGGTTGGGTCGGTCCCGGCGTACTGTGCAGCTGAGAAGCCTCCAAGCAGAATGAGGTGTCACGCGGGTCCGTGAATAAGTCCTCGAGGGGTGTCAATAGGTGTGGTTCATCGTGCGACAATGAATCGTCCTCCCAAGGCGTTCCTGTGAAGTATTACGCTATAAACGTAATCATGGCGAAAGCACGAAAAAGAAAGTTAACACAAGCAAGCAAGGTGGTCATACCTGCTGGCCCGACGGTATGCCCCAACGACTACAGACTCGCCTCGCAGACGGTGGAGCTCAGGACCTGAAAGAGAAGATTGCCGTTAGTAACTATTGGGGTTCGAAATAAAGAAGCATTACGTTACGCAAGCAAGCAAGGTGGTCATACCTGGTGGCACGAAGCTGTGCCCCGATGACTCCGTGTACTCCTGCCCCATGGTGCTCCCACCATGGTGCCACGATGACACACCCACCACGTCCGGGGCAGGAGCCCATGGCCATGAACCACCTCGACTGACTCCTCGTTCTCGCACTAGCTGGTCGGTCCACTGAATCCCTCGGCGTGCGACATGTCGTGATCTAGATGCCTCATCTTGCGGCGTCTATGATCCGCTGTTGGACCCCTCTGGTGTCCCCCTGCGTCATGTGGTGCGTGGAGGTTGCTAACTCGAGAATCTCCCGGTGTAGATCTGTCTGCACAAGTAATGAACAAGTTGGAAACATAAATTTGGCAAATTAAATATGAATTAAGGACCGTTCAATACGTACAGAGCGGTGGAAACTGGAGTCCGGCTGGGTGGGGTACGTACGTGTCGGACGTCGCAGCCTCGTGTCACGGTGCATCGACCACGACCCGGACGCAGCGAAGCCTCATCCGACTAGCGTACCACTCCATGTACTCCCGTGACGCCTCAAGGTCGAGGGATCATTCCCACAGTGGATGGGGTCCTTGTGCACGCCACTCCAAGCCTCAACCCAAAGCTTCATCCTGTCCAACCAGGACATCGTGCCACATACTCTCTTCCTAGTGTACCTGTGGACGGCAACACAATTATTTGGTCAGCACGTAATGCACATTGTGTGAAAGAAGTAAAGAGTGAACTTACGCGTGGACGTGCGCTGGCACCTGCGTCCCCCAAGGGGCTAGGACCTCTTGTCATAGACTGAACTGGCATAGGACCCGCTGCACCTGGTACTCCTCCACGAAGACATCATGTACCAAGGCCCTCCGCGGTACCAAGACACGAGTCTCACGTGCACAGGATCGACATCCGTTACGCCCGCACGCTCACCCTCTCGAGTGTCACAAAGGTCCGATGATGCGGTCATCGGTCGATTGATCGAACATCGCGACGTATTCGGGTAGGACCCCTGTGAAGTGATCGGCGTGAAGGCGATCTGTGCAATAGAACACATCAAACTTAGCACACGAAATTTTCATTACAATATGAAAAAATAAATGATCATGAAACTAACCCGTCGGTGGCACCACACCGTGCCCATGGTGGGCCAGTCCACGTCGTCGCTCTGAGCGTACAAGCTAACCGCGTACGCTCCCAAGTCCAACTGTGGTCGTCCGATCTGGAAGCGCTCGAAGGACCACAACTGCAGATGTAGTGGGCATCCGGAGATGATGGAGCTATCCTAGGCACGGTGGCATGCGTCACACAAAGTGCGGACGTCGTCGTGCCAGATGCAACGGACTCTGTGTAGGAGGATCTCTTCCACCGGCAAGTCGGCCACCTCATGTGCGCACCAGACGTAGTGCTTGTCGACGCTGTCGTCGTGGGACCCTAGGAACATGACCCACCCGAACAACCATAGTAGGTAGGCTGCGAAGTGCTCCCACGTCGCCTAGGACATCCTCGCTAGTGGAAGGAGGCCTGCCGCTCTCAACCTGCGTCGAAACGATTAAGAACAAACGTGACTGCACACAAAGTAGTCAGACTGCGATTGAGTGTATTAAGGTCATAACTATACGCACCTCAGAACCCAGTCTGGGTGCAGCCTCCATGCCCTGATAGGCGTGCGCAGCCGCAACGGGCCAAGCTCAATCGGCGCCTCGCCCTCCGGGGGGAGCATGGTACTGAGGCGGCTACGGTGACATGCGTCAATCACCGAGTCAAGCAACTCATATTGGCCTCCGTCCACCATATCTACAAATTAAGTGCATACATTGTAAAGAATACGAAACATGTACAAAAACCAAAATTCCTACTTTAAAAATAATTTTCAGCATTAACTGAATAATTATCACACAAAAATGTAAACCTAATTAATGCTACTCAGCAGTTTAAATAGATATGTAATAGGGTCGTCCTATTTAGAAGATATTTTTAAATATTTTTCAAGTACAAATATAAACAATAAACAAAGTTCTTCCTATTTTTCTAACTAGTTTCGTACTTTAAAATTAATTTTTTGACATTACCAACATAATTACCACGTACAAATGGGAAGCTAAATAAAGCTGACATTATTTTTTTTTTCATATTTCTAATAGCCGTCTTCCGATGTATGACGAACTACATTATACACATCTCAAATAATATACGACGAACTACACTATATACAACTCAAATAATGTAGTACATAATTTGACTACAATTATCTAATCTACTTACTTCTACGTCGCTATTCTACTTGATTCTAGTCGCTATTCTACTTAATTCTATATCGCTATTCTACTTGATTCTAGTCGCTATTGTACTTAATGCTATGTCGCTATTCTACCTAATTCTATGTACTAAATTCTACTAGCTATTCTACTTAATTCTATGTCGCTATTTTACATAATTTGACATAATGTACAAGGTTGCAAAACAAATGTACCTGCAAGATGGCCGGCCTACTGGATCTGCTGCTCTGTCAATCTCTCTCCTCCGCGATGAATCAGCAGAGCTTCGCTACCTTTCTTCTCTTCCTCCTCCTCCTCTCTTTTGTTTTTTTTCTAGAATTAAAATGAGGTTTGGAGGGATTTTTTTTGGGTTTTTATAGATGGCATACTGTCGCCCGTTGAACTGACAACAAGAAGCTATCGCCAGTTCAACTAACGATAGGTACTGCCGCCAGCTCAATGCTGGCGCATGAAGACTGCTCGATTTCTGTTGCGCTTGAACTGGCGATAGGTGGTTGGACCGGCGACAGGGGGGAAGAGGGTCCCTGTCGCTAGTTTAACTAGCGATAGGTTCCTGTCACCAGTTCATATGACACGAACACATTTTTTGTAATTTTTTGAGGTGACTATTTATTTTTGTAATTATCTTTAAAAAAATATTATTTTAAAAAACAATTTGAGTGCAGAGGACATACTCCTATTTTGCGAACTGTATGTCCATACTGGAACTCAAATACTTGTTCACCTCTCACATCTAGCCTATTAAGTACTTGAACTAATAATTCCACCATGAGCTGCTCCACTTGACAAAAACAAATCAAAAGTGGTATGTAAAAAGAAGCATATTTCTAATAACAAAAGTGAGCTACAATTTGTACTGCTGTGGTGCATTGGTATTGTTATAATTTAGATGTGCAACTCACAAAGGATAGGAAAGAAGTATACCACAATTATTTGGCAAAGAAGTATACTGATAAGCAAACCCTTTTTCTTTCTAATTAAATATACCCATTTTCCCAAAGGTACATGCAAGTAAGTACTTGGTTCAAGACACAATTACAAATTTAAAACCGAATTTAATCGAGAGTATAATCTATTATCAAAGTACTCCAAGTTACAAAGACATCTATACAAACATAAAAAATGAAGTAGCCATCCCTTTCCATGGACAAAACTACATTCAGATAACAGGATTGTGAGTTTGATGCTACTCTTTTCTCCTCCTATGCATACCCTTTTTGTAAAGAAAAATGTCTATTAGAAAATTAAAGCAATAACTCCGAAGTCTAGCGAATATTAATTCAATTACTACTATTGAATCGACTGCTAACTCCATTGGGTATTCTAGAAACAGAAAAACAGCATGACAATTAACTGAAAAATGTTATAGTTCAACAGTAACCGACAAAGAAAAAGGGGCATACTGATAAACTAAAAGGAAGTATATTTCCCCGCCTTCATCAGGCCATGCATCAAGGAATACAGCTTCTAATTAAGTAAAGCTTATAGACAAGGTACACTTTGTGTAGTAGTTTAATCTGAGTTTTGTTTTACCCTTCATAACCTGAGAAAAAAATTCAGTATAATTAGGCATACACCCAACTAGCAAGTAGCTATACGGACGGGATATATCATATATCCAATTTTGAATTTCCTAATCTGATCATGAATAGTTGAAGACTCCTTAGATCACAATGAAACCAAAAGAACTGCATACATATACAAGTAGCATGCCCGTGGGGCATGTTTGATCCAGTGGATTCCGATCAACGGTGAATGCAGCCAAGAGTAGGTACTCCTAGCAGTACTAAACCATACACACACATGGAAGCGCTATTCAGTGCTTGTGCATTGAATAGTTATTTTGTGCATGGGCTGCGCTGTGCGCGGCCTGACAACCCACACTTCCCTCGTGCTATGCGCAATTAGCCAGCGCCCCACCTCCCGCTCGAAATAGGCAGTAAAACCCTCATGCGTGTGTCCAAAACGGTAGTAAACCATCACGCGCATGTCAAAACGATAGGAAAAAACCTCACGCGCGCCAGCGCCCTGCCTCCCGCTCGATATTGGCAGTAAAACCCGTGCACGCATCGAACATGGCAATAAACCCCTCATGTGCGAGGTACGTTGGACCATTTCCAATCGTGGCACGAATTGGGAAATTGGCTTATCGCTTGGATCTTCTTGAGTCCATGTGCGGAGTTCATAATGTGTTTCATGTATCCATGTTGAGGAAATTTTTGAGAGATCCAGAGCATGCTATTCCATTGGAGCTGTTGGGCATTGAGCATGATATTACTTTTGAGTCTCGGCCAGTGAAAATTCTGGAAGAGTCAGAGCGGGTTCTGAGAAACAAGACTTTGAAGTATGTCAAGGTTCTTTGGTCTCACCAGACTAAGAGAGAGGCTACTTGGGAGCTAGAGTCTCACATGCGCGAGCAATATCCCGACCTGTTTGCTTCTGGTACGTGTTAAATTCGTTGATTCCAATTCCATGGCAATTCGTTCTTGTGTTCATTTCGACGATTAGAATTCGAGGTTGAATTCTGTTAAGGGGGGTAGAATGTAATACCATGTTCACCGAGTAGAGAGAATTTAATCGGGAAAGGTTAATAGTAAAAATTCAGAAGTTTTGGGGGGAAATAAGGAGATGGGCCTCCAGCCTAGGCTTCCACTACCTTGTGGCTGGCCACAAGGCCCAAGAGAGGGAGGCGCCCATGGGTCTTAAGCCCAAACCGCCCCACTCCCCACAAACCCTAGCCAATTCACTACCCCTTCCCCTCCCCACTCCTTGCGCCCCACCTCCTGGCCGCCACCCTCTCCTTCCCTTCCCAAGCCGCCCCATCTCCCTTTGGTGCTGTCCCCGCCATTGAGCCTTCCTCCTCACCCTGAGCTCCCACT
This sequence comes from Phyllostachys edulis, assembly GCA_036346405.1. NCBI lineage: Eukaryota > Viridiplantae > Streptophyta > Magnoliopsida > Poales > Poaceae > Phyllostachys > Phyllostachys edulis. The sequence continues at coordinate 95,422 of JAYEVD010000594.1, forward strand.
GTCACCAACTCGAGGAAAGGAAGAGAACAACTACAATACAGGGCAAAAAGAAAGGAAGAAAGAGGGAGGAGAAGAAGGGTCTTCTTCGCAGGGGATCGTTCAGCATCTCCCTAAGGTTCTACAAGGGTAACGATGGATTCCCCTTGCTGTTTATGTTGTAATAGATGCGATTTCGATTAGTTTGATTGGATCGATTTGCTGCTGCTAGAAGTTCGGTTCTGTGCAGAATGTTGCGTGGCTGATATCATGTTCTTAGAGGCAGATTTGAGATGTCCATCTCCTAGAGTTTTATAGGTATTGTTCTTAGCTTTCCGTAGCCACCATGAACACTCAAATCTGAATTACAGTTTCAAAGATATGATAGTTTAATTCCTGCTATCCGGATTTCTGACGTGATTTAACTATCAAACTATCTATTAAGTTTTGATTAAGTTAAGGTCATATTCAGGGTTTCCACCCAACTAGGTTGTTGTATAATTTTTATTAACCTTTCCATATTGATAAAGAAAATTCAATTTGGAGTTGTAGAACAAAAGATATGACTATTTCTCTACTGCTATGTAGTTCTGTGAAACAGTTTGGATGTTTGACTTTCGTAGGACTGTTAACATAGATTTTTGGCCGAATTGGGAGATTCTGCCAACTAGAATTTTGTAGATATTTTCGTTATGTTTCTGTAGGATCTAAACTCACCTCGCTTCAAATCTCAGATCAAAAGTTATGATTTATTTAGCATCGCTGTGTCTAGATTGTTGTCCCGGCTGTCTGCTTCGGTTTAATTGAGTAGATCGACTTTGTGAACCTTGGGTCTAGCATGCTGCGATTGCCGTTTTGAGTGACGCCTGTCGTGGTTCCTTATTCAAGTATTTAATTTGTGTAGGAGGGGAATTTCGAGTGTAGCGGCATCCGCCTTGCCTCTTAACGCCGCAGAGCGGAAGGCAAGTACATTGTAATTCTTAATGTTGATGAATGCTTTGAGTGCTTGTATTCATACTATTATTTCTATGATCTATGATTACATTCAATGCTTCATGTTCCTTACATATCCGTTAATCCATGTTGAAAGAGAGGATGTCTTTCATTATTCATGTTTCATTCCATTCATTCATTTGTTCATGTTTCTTCCACGGGAGTGAAAAATAACGACCCATCAATTCCAGTATGGGCACGTAAGACCCACCATTCCAATGTGGGCAGATTTGGATCCCTATATGAAACGTTCTTCATACGGGCCTTGGATCCCCGTATTTTCTTAAATGCGGGCCTAAGTGAACACCGACGGGTGTGCCATTGGCTATACCGATATAAGCAGAAGTGTAGTCCATTCATTCCATTCATACATGTGTTTCTTTCAGTTCTATATTTATATTCTTAATGATACTGTAATGTTCATATTCAGTGTAGTTCATATTACTCTTTGTACTTGCTGAGTCTTGGACTCATTTTTGCCTTTGTTTGTTTATTCTAGGTGATCGTTGATGATGGCATTCTTGGGAGGGAGTAGACACACATAATGCATTCACTTCACAACATTCTATTCTCAATAAGATGAATTTATCCTTGTCTTACATTCGTTAAATGTTGAATTGTAATAAAGAGAGTTCGATGGTAGATGATACCTCTTTCTATGATCTGGATGATTAAATAACTGCCGTGATATTTGATTAGTCCATTGGAATAATTATCTTAGTTGATTCGGTAGACTTGGATATTTGGGTTATGTGAACTGTCGTTGGATTCCGATTATATTCATGCATTCATTCTAATGGATGTTGTTCTCTATTTGCTATTTGGTTGAGATATTGTTTAGATTCTTCTGCAATATGGTTGGTTGTATGTTAGATTCTTTAGGTAACATTTTGACTTTCGAATAGCCAGGGTGTTACATTGTTACTGGAAGTTTGAAAAACAACATTACTGTAAAATGTAACACCTATTATTGTTTGATAACATGTATTTACTATCTGTTATGCAAAAGTTCTTTTCCAGTAATCATACATTTTACTGTAAAAAGTAGCACCTATTACAGTTAGTTACAAATGTATTTACTCGATATTAGTCATAAACTCACAAAAAAAAACTACTTCGGTTTACTGAATGTCCTATACTTCTCTAGTGCTTCAGGGAGAGGCTTAACACTGTTGCCCTTGTGGAACAACAGATATAAAAGAGGGTGACGAGTAAATTTGCTGCTATGTGAGTGACTATTTCAGTTTCTAGCACTGTGTAGTTTCATATGTAAATTTTTCAAGATTTTATCTCTTCTTTGGTTTTCTCAGAAATTCTTACAAGTTGCTGTTTTCATATAAATGCGTTGTTGTTTTCATTGAAAATTTTTAAAACATCCTCAAATAATCTTTCCCACATGTAAACATGCCCAAAATAATTCTCCCACTTATTTTCATTATACATTCAGAAAATTGGGATTTTTGGGATGTTACAGTTGCCCCGCCGCCTCAATCGCCCTATGGCCACCACGACCCACCCGACGCCTTCCCCATCACGCCGGCTGTTGCAGATGGCCACGCCCAAGCCACCGCCACCCGTAGGTAGGGAACCCCACCGGGGTTCCATTTCGGGTCACCACTTCTTGGCCAGGCCGCCACATGCCTAATGTGGCTCTCTGCGTCTTCCTCTGTTTCCTATCTTGTGCTCCTTTGCTTCTTTCTCTCAGTCACTCTCTCTCTCAATGACCAAAGGGCCCCACTTGTCATACACATTCATTCCTTCTCTCTTTCTATCTCTCTCCTACTAGCATATGGGCCTTTTATGTCATACACTACGATTTTGTATTATTATACCCGAACAGAATATGCCAAGAATATTCCCCCTCTTTCAATTTTCAAGATTTTCCTTTCAACAAATCTTCTGAGAGTTCGTTCTCTTCTGTACGAACTCCGAATTAGTCGATTCTTTCTCTTAAATTAATATAAATTCATAATATCTCTAATAGTACTAATTTTATAATTTTTAGATTTTATTTATTTTTTGTTATTTATTTTGTCTCGATTCGCGTAGAGTCTCGACATCGCAGGTTAATTTGGACTAGCTGGACGCGTTAACCTCCAACTTCGACAAAGGCAAGTCTCCTTTGATCATATTGTACCTATGTTTTCGAAATCATGTTTTAAATTTCAAAATTAATATGCATATATAGATATTTACATAAAATGATACATTCAAATCCTAGGATGTTAATTAATCCTAACTTCGTTAATGTCTTCATTTGATGTTGATATCCTCGAACCTTTGTCACCCTAGTATAGAAAATCCATGATATTGATTACATTATTGTTGGATTAATTAATATGGTAGAATTGCTTAGACATGCGTTTTAGGTCATGATCACCCATTAGGAGGAAATTATTATTACATTTTATGTAAATCATTTTGAGAAATGTACGATAATAGGTAATTTCGTTGATTTATAAAATAAAAAATAAAAAAAATGCTAAAAATTTGTTTAGACTTGGGCGGATGGTAAGTTCGGGCGGGTGTGGTTAGAGCACGAGAACTTGTAATGTGTTCGGTTAGAGCATGAGAACTTGTAATGTGTTAAGTTCCGCCTAGGTTATTAATGACTGGTGCTTGTGTTTATTCAAACCGAGCAATACCGTACAACCACATGCCCTAAATTGGAAGAACCTGGCTGGATAATTTACTAAATCCAGATATTTAGCCCGTAGGCTGTAGATGGTAGGAGTTACCTGGGTAGTGCAGACGATAGTAATTGACGTCCTTGTCTGTCAGGGCTTGCGTCGGGTGATGGTAATTGATGTCCATGTCCGGGCAGGTTATCCCCCACAACGGTGAGCTCTGGGTCGATAGTAAATGACATCCAAGACTTGGGGTTAAGCTCATCAAGCGGGCTAATGTGAGGATAAAGTATTATAAAAGTTTTGTGATAATCACTTAATCGCACACTTTCAGAAGTGTGTCAGACGGATATTATAAGATGATTATCTCATGTGGGTCAAGTTGTACAACCTCTGTAGAGTGTAAAACTATTCGAATAGCCGTGCCCACGGTGAAGGGCGGGCAAGGTGCGTTTCACATGGTATATTTTAGTTTTGTTTTGAAAGAATTATTTTGGAAATCTGGGAGCAGTTGGAACTCTTGGATTGTTGTGCTGGCAGCTAGAGTCAGTTGGGTAGCTAGAGCCTTACTGTTTAAACCTTAGCGGCTAGAGCCTCTATACTACTGATTGGTAGTTAGAACCTTCACTAGTGAAATAATTAATTTATTTATTGAAACTACATTTGTGCTTTATGCAAAATGTTTAAACATGAAATGTTGCTTTGTGCAAAAGAACCATATAAGCTCTATTTGTTAAAGATATGCATATGCATTTTTCACTAGACTTGCGGAGTAGTTTTTGTACTCACGTGCTACACTCAAAACATATCCTAGAAGTCTTCAACGACGCTGAGGACTACGATTAGTTCGCACGTGGCTTTGATGAAGGACACCCGGTGTACTAGGCTACGCTCCCAAGTCGAATGTCGGTGGGCAATTGGATGGGCCACCACTCAAATTTATCATTTGGTGTTTCTACTGCTATAAGACTTGAGGTCATGTGACCTTTATTGTAATGAGTGGACTTAAGGCCGGTATTTGTTATTACTTTTATGTTAATCGTGATTCGAACTTGTTATCAGCACTATATCCACTGTGTGCACTAGCTACTGATTAGGGACTAGTGCAGAAATACATAGAGGGTTCGGATTCAGAAATCCGGTCCCGACAATAGGGAGGCTACGTCCGAATAACTTATACTAGAGCTTTCTCTTGTTGCGTTCTACGTTTTGACATGAGTAACTATTCCTTCTGACCTCAATAGCACCAGCTCCACCCTGGCCGAACCACCACCGTCGTCTCTACTCGGCACCGTGAATAATGTCATTGAATTTGTCTTACAAAACACTTTCATAATATATCATTCTTATTATTTTTGCTAGTATATTATGATAAAAAAATATAGTCAAAATATTTCATCGGAGACCGTGAAAAGTCAAAAACCGACCTGCCTGGTGAAGACGATGGCTTTGCCTCCGATCTGCAAAGTTTTAAACTAGTCAAGATCAACCAGCATTTGATAATGATTGGCGCACTATTTTTAATGCGATTGCTGGAGAAGATGATGACATGGTTTATTGGTTTCCATCAATACAATGCAGGGGTGTGCTTCAGTACACCTCTCTAAGAAAAGTTTACGAATCTTAAAACAAAGTACTTAATATTAGTTGAGGTAAAATCTACGTTAACCTAAAAATAAATCAAATCAAAGATTTTTATCCTACTTATTATTCAAATCTTTATCTATATCTAATCTTTAATTTTATTTAATTTTTGTGTGCTCATACAAATTTATCTCCTCCTAATATTAACCACTTTACTTCATGATTCGAAAACTTTTTCTAATGTGGGCCTAAATCGTTTGCAGTGGCATATAGAACAAGGAGATGCCTCTCTGAATGGAGATCACCGCCTTGTAGTGGAAACTCCTTTGTTTGTGCTGTTCTTTTGTCATTCTTGCTGTAAAGACGCGCAAAGCTTTCTCGCGTTGTTGGAAAGAAAGAAAAATTGCGCTGCGCACAGGTAGACCCGCTCCGTATGAACTCATCGCATTCCATATGGTCCCACGAATTTTTTTAAAATAATAGTATTTTAAAAGAAAATTACAAAAATAAATAGTTGGCCCAAAAAAATTACAAAAATGGGTTATTGTCATCGCTTGAATTGACGACAGTGCTCTCGCCGCCAGCCTCTGTTGCCTCCTCGTTGCCGGTCAGGCTCTCGCCGCCATTGAACTGGCGACAGAGACTCTTTCCCCTATAAGAGCTCTATAAAACCCTAAAATTCGGCACATGACTCATTTTTATTCATAAAAAAGAGAAGGAGGGGAGGGAGAGGAGTAGAGGGGAGGAGAGAAGCTAGCGAAGCGCTGCCCGTCCGGTTGCCCATCTGTGAGGTAATTTTTTGAACCAAATGGATTACATAGTTTTAGATGTACGGTTGTGTAGTGTAGTATGTTGTACATAATTCTTTTCAGTGGGTAGTCTTATTTTAGATATGTGGTTAATGGTGGAAATGTTCTCCATGGTGCAGTGCGTCAATTATGTCTGACGTCACCAATTCAAAATTTACTACGATCCGGGGACTATTCTGGAGGATCCCGAGGGGATTGATCTATTTTATTTTCAATTGGTGACCGTGCCCCTACCAAGAGCAGAGGGGCGTACATGGGACGCTGTGATGCGGTGGTTGTTTCACACATTTCAAGTGGACCATGATGTGTATGATCTGAGATTGAGTGGTCTTCCCCCCAAGCAACACAGCCCACATATTGGGAGTTAGTGCAGCTGAAGGGAACAAGGTCATGGCAGTCACATCTACGCGTGGCGAGGAGGGAGGGTGGGATTTGGTCCTTCTGGTCCATGCATATGCCAAGCCCACTCCTGCATCCGCGGCTGAACAAGAAGGGGGTGGTGATGCCGAAAAAGAAGTCGGTGACTTTAGCCACAGCGCGGCGCACACAGTGCCTGAAGCTCCTGGAGTTGCTGATGCTGTCGACGAAGACCCTAGAGAAGTAGCTCCTTCAGTCAGGCAGGCCAGTGGGCTTGTTGACTTTGTTGACGAGGGTGAGGAGCTGGAAACCATAGTGCAAAGGATGTATCAGGAATCCCGAGACTACAATACATTGTCAGAAGATGAAGGATATGATGACGAGGATGATGTGGACCAAAGAAAGGTTCCATCCGAGTGGAACACATACCAGTTAGACAACCTCGTCGTCAACGAAGGCTCCCGTGTGTCATGGGAGTACGACCAGAGTGAGGTCAGGTAAGGAGCTACATATAAATGCAAGGAGGCTGTGTAGGAGGCGGTCAAATTCCAGGCCTTGTCGGAGTGGCACACATTCATAGTCGTCAAGTCTAACCCAAGATGCTACGACATGAAGTGCAAAATAGAGGGATGCCGTAACGTCCCGATTTTCTAAGCCTTTTTGAAAATTTTCAAAAAAAAAGAACCATTTGGTTTCGTTGAAGTTCTAAAGCTTAACTTGAGATTTTGGAAATAAAAGTGTTTAATATGAACTAATCCAACTTCAACTAATTCGAGTTTGGTTTGTTTTGAGTTTGTTGGAGTTCTCTAGTGTTGGAATTCCCTTTCTTTGTTCGCTCCATGCTCCCTTTCATTTGGACCTCCCCTTAGGTCTAGACCTCCCTTTTGTTTGGACCTCCCCTTAGATCCAGACCCCCCTTTCGTTTGGACCTCCCTTAGGTTTATACCTCCCTTTCATTTGGACATCCCCTTAGGTCCAGACCTCCATTTCGTTTGGACCTCCCCTTAGGTCCAGACCACCCTTTCGTTTGGACCTCCCTTAGGTTTAGATCTTCTTTTGTTTGGACCTCCCCTTAGGTCCAGACCTCCCTTTCGTTTGGACCTCCCCTTAGGTCCAGACCTCCTTTTTAGTTTAGACCTCCGGGTGGTCCTAGCGACCTCCGGGTAGACCTGGCGACCTCCGAGTGGTCCTGGAGCCGGCCGCGACCTCCCCCTTTGGCCGCGACCTCCCCCTTTGACCGCGACCTCCCCTTTGGTCACGACCTCCCCTTTGGTCATGACCTCCCTTTTGACTAGCCCCACCTGTCAGCCCTACTCACCTTCTTCTTCCTCCCGTCGCGTCACTGCTGACGCAATAGTCCTAGCGCATTAAATGCTGTTGTGTCGCATTAAATGCTGTTGCTTTTGTAGTACCCGTTCCCTCTCTTGTCTCCTCCCCTACTTGCCCCCATCTCTTCCTTTACCTACCCTTGAACTCGTGCGCCTCCTCCAGGCTATAAAAACCTATGCAGTCCTCTTTCATCTCCTTTAGCCTCATCCAACTCTCTTGCTCTCGCCCAGTTTCTCCGTGCCCTGCTCTCCCACGATCTCGTTGGTAGTCGTATCCTTCATTGGACCTCCTTAGGACCTCCTCCTCAGGACCTCCTCGACTACCTTTGCAGCTTGGACCACCTCCTAAGAGCCCATTCCTAATTCATCTTATTTCAGCACTTTTCTTTTGGTTCTTACTTTGGCAGTTTTTGGTTTTATTTGGATTTGTTGTATTTATTTGGCTCTTTTCGTACGTGTATATTTTGGCTTCTCAGAAGAGTTCTTGGACCCGACGACCTCCACCAAAGACCCTCAGCACTTTATCGAAGGCAAGTCGTAGACCTTTGATCATGTCGTACCCAGTTTGCAAAAACTATATTGTTTTATACCAACATGCATGGCTAATTGTATAAAAATGGTTTGGAGAATAGCTACATACCTACTCGACAGTATGACTCCTTGAATACTTGTGATTCACATGTTGACATGTACCCTTGGACACCTTAGATTGGGTAATCTTAGTTGGACATCTTTGAGATACCAACATGGGTGCGTTTATCGCTTAGACCTGCTTTAGTTATGCGATATCTCTCGATCACATGATTCAATGATGATAAATTTGACTTAATGATATATGAAATTGTGGTGCGACCACTGTTGTTAAAAGATATTATGCCATGACTAGGGTGGTCATTTGGCCGGGCTAAACCCAAAAATGTTTTTTTTACTCGGGCGAGTGATCGTGCAGTAAAGGGGGTGCTAGAAGCACATTGGGATGTGGTTATCTCGCCTGAGTAGTTCCTAAGGACTTAACCTTGTAAGCCATTGATCCGGGCCATACCGTGCAACCACAAGTTCATTATGGGGTGGACCTGGCCAACTAATTAGCAATATTTTGATTCGGTTCCGTTTTGGTGGAAGTGTGGAGACCTGGGTTAGACACTCACACTTGGCGCTAGAGGGGGCTAGGAAGGCGAATCCTTAGCGAGCGGAACCGGTCAAAACAAAGCTTTGTAAATGCCTTGTCACGTGTTTCTAGATCGCTACCAAAGGTAGTGAGCAGGGCATCGACGGTGCCCAACCAACTAGAGAAGTCGATCTTATGGGTAAATTTGCACAACTTCGCAGAGTGTAAAACTATTCAATAGCCATGTCCCCGGTTATAAACAATGCCTGGTGATTTCACGCAAGGGGTAGATTTTCTCAAATTGTTGTCTTGGGTGTTCCGAGTGGTCTGGGCAGTGAACAGGGTGTTCACGAGTGGTCTGGGCAATGATCATGGTGATCACGAGTTGTTTGAAAGAAACTTGATTACTTATGTATTAATCTTTCGACTTGTGCTTTGCAATCTACTTACTGTAATTCCAATAAATTTTGCTTTCTGCAAAGTAACCATAAAGCTATCACTTGTCAAGCCTGGCATGAATATTATTTGCATTCACTTCCCTACGACTTGCTGAGTACATTCAAAGTACTCATGGCTTATGCCCTTTGGTTGATCAGCAGCTGAAGAGGACCCAAGGACCTTCGACCTCTTCAAAGAGGAGGTCTTCGAAGACCAGGCGAGCTAGGGGATGTCCTCCACTCGATTGCCTGTGGGCATGTCGTGTGGCTTCCACGTGTATTTTATTTTCCGCTATGATCTCTCTTTTGTTGTAGCCCTACGTGGCAACTCTATAAAAATCTTGACCATAAGGTCTTTTGCTGTTATTAATATTAATTTGTCTGCTTCATATTTAGTTGTTGTATGGTTGTGATTGCATCGATGTTGAAACCTGCGGCATCTACCATCGATCATGGGACTAGTCCTAACGCATAGAGGGTCCCGGTTGTGCTACTCGGGGTCCCGACAGATGCTCTTGGCGAAAGTGCACGATTTCACCTCACGTGAGACACCCATCGAAGTATCAGATATTGTCCCAAGACATATGCGCTGTCAGCCGAAGTCAAGGTAATCCCATCAAACTCGCCATCGCTTCATCGCCAACCTCATGTATGGTGAGATCGTGGATAATCTAGATTTTGAGCCACGATCTATCATTGGGGCGATTGAGAGAAGGTTCCACTATACAATCAGCTATGCCAAGGCTTGTAGGCAAAATAGAAGGCATTGGAATTTAGGTTCGGCACGTTCGAGGATTCCTACGACAACCTCCCCGGGCTACTCCAAGTCATACAGGATAGGAATCCTGGCACTCATATCAATATTCAAGACGTCACACATCCAAAGTGGGCCAATTAGAGGGTACTGCAACGAGCATTCTTCGCCTTTGGTCCATGCATCAATGCATTCCGGCACTACCGTCCAATCTTATGCGTAGATGGAACATTCCTGACTGGAAAAGTACAAGGGCCAGATACTGACCGCAATAGTGATGAACGGCAACAATCAAGTTCTTCCCGTGGCATTTGCTTTTGTTGAAAACAAGAACACGGACAGTTGGTTGTGGTTCCTGAAGAATATGAGGATTTCTGTTGTATAGGGCCGTCCAAATGTATGTGTCATTCATGATCGGCATGCTGGCCTACTGAGTGCAATAACCTAGCTACAACAAGGAGATAATGAACCACTTGCATAGGCGGATCTGCAGAGCAGGTGGTGCATGAGGCACTTGGGGGCAAACTTCTACATGCAATTCCGCAACAAGGACCTGATGAACCTGTTCAAGCGATCAGGCAACCGTAATCAGCTGAAGTTTGAAGCACTCTGGAAGATTCTGGATGAGCGAACCCGGATGCATAGAAGGGAGACAGCAAAAAGAGCCGCCCCAAGCGCTGACTAGGCCCCTGAAGCATTGCCCCAGCTACTCACAGATGGTCCAAGTCTGACAAGGAGTACGGGGGGTGCAGGTGAAATGCTTCTCGGACTGGAATGAGCATAAGCCTAAGGAGAAGTGGTCGCTACTGCATGACAAGGGTGGTGCTCGATATGGTGTCATGATAACCAATCTAGCCGAGGTTTGGAACTGGATCATGCGCGGCGCAAGGTGCCTCCCTTTGGTTGGTATTGTGGAGGCAATTCTCCGCTGTACGACAAACTACTTCGTTGACAGAAGCAACTACACGTCGCTCACCATGACAAATGACAGAGTACTCTACTCCGCCATGATCACCAAATACATGGAGGAGAAGAGCAAGAAGGGTGAGATGCATCGAGCATTCAAGATGGGCACAAGGGTGCTTTGCATCAAGATAATGTGCAGGGATAAAGGACGTCGCGGGACGAACCACGAAAGGATTACCCACAAGTGCATGCTACGCCGTGCTAGTTGCGTATGCACATGCAACAAGCCCCTTCTTCTGCAGACTCCCATGTCATGACCGTATGTTCCATGGTGGCGCAAAGATCTCGGCGAGACTCTATGATTACTTCAACAAGGAGGAGGTGATGCAAACATGGGGTGCAGAGATGTATGGTTAGACCGTGGTTAGCCATTTCACTAGCCATCTGACCTGAGAGCAACTAATCTGGGCCGCAGACATTGATAGGTTGAAGGGAAAGGTTGGCCAATGATAGGTACGACACATTAGAAACGACATAGGCAAAGCAGAAGTTGGTCGTCGTACGAAGAGATGCTCCATTTGCAGGGAGTGTGGGCACACCTTCAAGAAATGCCCGACGAGAGATCCTCAAAACGAAGGAGACATCGGCACTCCAGACGTCGCCGTGGGGACCTCATCTGGCCGCCCGACTCGAGGCAGTCCACATGGGGGACGTTGAGGTCGCAGCCACGGGAAAGCACAGACAATTGTAATAAATGATTGCCAATGTTCTGGAATATCACTTTGAGTTGTAAAAAACTAAGTGTTATGACATTTTGCTCAATGCTATGTATATCAATGTGATATGTCGTAGTTTTGAGTAATGGCAAATTCACATGATTTTATCTTCCTTACCAACTTGTGGAAGGAGTTGGGGTTGTGCTTGTCCCTCTGTCTTCTATTCACATTTACATGATCTTGACTTTTTTTACTAGAAAATTTATTCCATGGACCGAAGGTAAAGTACGAGGCAAGGAACCAGAAATATACATTAGAGTTCGTAGATAGAAGCATGTTATACATGGTCACATGGCATAATGGTTCGGCTAATTGCTTTAGTCATCCTCATTACTACTACGGTACACTAGGACACAAGCATCCGGACCATGTAAGTATACATGCCTTTAGGGGATAGTAAAAAACATGGCGGGTAGGACGGGAACTAATACAGAATGGCCCAACCTATTGTGTGGACCGGGGCTATTTACCCTTTCTTACGAGCTCGGCGTTGTACTCCTCGCTGGCCTCCTTGGCCTTGGCCGTCATTTTCCTCTTTTTCTTGCGCTCCCTCTCGCGAGCCTCGCGCTCCCTGCGCCTGCATGCCTCGAGATGAGCTTTCATCTCCTGATGGATACACTCGTTTTGCACTTCATTGCGGCGCTCCTCCTGGATCTCGTGGGACCTTTTGGCATCCCACTTCTCGTAGTCGATTTGCCACTGGTCATGTGGGCGGATCTCTTGGTCGATCCACTTGCGGTAGCCACATAGCGGATCTAGGGACTACGGGTAGATGGGAGAGGTTGTTAGTGCGTACTTTGAAAGAGAAATAGTAGGGGAACATAATGTAGCTAGTCCTTACCGGCTGCCGATAGCTCCGCGTGTCCCAACGGCGGTCAGGATAGTCATAGAAGTAGTTCGCGCAACCCTAGTAACGTGTGTCCAAGCTGAGCCGCTGCTTGGACTTAAAGAACCTGTATGTGTCCCTACACCAACAGAGGGGTGGCGTCTCCCCCTTAGGCGGGTTTTACGGCGAAGGCTCGGTTGAAATGTTCTGGTAGGGGTTGCTGCTACGGGGGGCGGCGTCATTACGGGGAGGTGCCCTCCTGGCATGCTCCCTTTGTTCGTCCAGGGCCGCAGCACACCTTGCGAGTTCATGGATTTCTTCCCATTGATTCTCCATCTGAGCAAGATTGTGTTGAAGTGTTGATGCAGGAGAACCCGCCGTGGAATGGTTAGTACTTATAGACTAAGGTGGCCCTGCGTACGCGGCTGAATTGTAATTCGGTTGCGGAAATTCGCACCTGCGAGGCAGTGACCCTGAGAAGGAATCGTGTGGCAGCGTTGTGTCCCATCGCTGCGCAAAGCTGCCTCGTTGGGTCACGTCTTTGCGCAAAGCTGACTCATTGGGCCACGTCACTGTGCAAAGCTGTTTCATTGGGTCACATATCTGCGCAAAGCTGTCTCGTTGGGTCATGTCTCCACGCAAAGCTGTCTCGTTGGGTCACGTCTCTATGCAAAGCTGACTCGTGGGGTCATTTCGTTGTGCAAAGCTGTCTCATTGGGCCATGTCTCTATACAACGCTGACTCGTTGGGTCACGTTGCTGAGCAAAGCTGTCTTGTTGGGTCATGTCTCTGCGCAAAGCTGACTATGAAAAGTAAGTGTCGCAGTGTGTTGTCATGTCGGTCCGTACAGGTGGCATGGGGTAGTCAAGGCATAGAGAGAGGGTGGTGCGAGGTGTCCCGGTGCAGACTCCCTCATGTGATCACGGTGTGCATGCCAAAAAGAGACAATGAAACATGACACTAGCATAACTATAGTTGTACAAAAATTAATATTTACATGGCATGACTGAATAAACATCTATCGGCGGCCCCTCTTGGGGCGTACCACGCGTGTTGCCCCCAGCCTCGCCCGGCGCTGGTGCAAGTACGTCAAAGGATCAGGCGGCCGATGTACCCGACAGGCGCGAGGAGCCAGAGGTGGTGTCGTGAGGTGGAGGTCCCACGCCGCTTGGGTCGACTCAACAAGACCTTGCAACCGAGAAGCCCTCCCCCCGGAGACCTCGCCCTGGTCGAAGTAGAAGTCCCCAACGAGTGCCTCATCGTATGACAAGTCCGTTTTGTCCCAACGCGGTGCACGACCTACGAAACATTACGGTACGCGTGCAATCATGGGAAAACCATGAAATATGACGTTACGCAATCAAGCAAGGTAGTCATACCTGGTGCCGCAAAGGTAGCCGCCAACGTCTTCGCGTACTCCTGTCCTGTGTGTTGGTGGAACTGAGGATCTACAAGAGAAGATTGATGTTAGTAACTAGTGGGGTTCAAAATAAAGAAGCGGGAGTGAATGTGTCATGCTCACCGGCAAACTGTCCTGAGGAGCTCCCACCACAGTACCATGAGGACACGCCCACCACATTCGGGGGAGGAGCCCAGGGTTGTGAGCCACCATGGATGACCTCTCGTCCACGATCTGGTGGGTCCACCGGGTCCCTCGGCGTGTGACAAGTCGTGATCTAGATCCCCCACCTCGCCTTCTCCGCAATGCGCTGTAGAACCCCTCTGATGTCCTCCCCCTAGCGTCATCTGCTGTGTGAAGGCTGTCAACTCGAGGACGTCCCAGTGTAGATCCACCTGCATACGTAATTAAATATGAAGTATGGATCGTTCAATACGTACCAAGTGGTGGAATGCGGAGTCCAGCTGGGTAGGGTACGAGTCAAACGTCGCAGCCTTGTGTCGTGGTGGGTTGACCACGACCCGGACGCAGTATAGCCTTGTCCGACTAGCGTACCACTCCTTGTACTCCATGTGCTCCCTGGTGTCATAGTGAGCATCCTCCAAGACGACGTCGCGGTAGGCGCTGAGCCAGCCCTCAACCCAACGGAACATCTTCTCCGCCCAGGAGGTAGTACCACGTGCTCCCTTCCTAGTGTTCTTGTGGACAGGAAGACAATTATTTGGTATGTATGTAACGCAGATTGAATAAAAGAAGTAAAGCGTGAACTTACCCATGGACTGGGCCGCACTAGCCGCGCTTAGGGGGCTAGGACTTGTCGTCAGAGACCGAATCGGGCGATGACCCACTCCACCTAGTACTCGTGCACCAAGGCCTCTCGTGTGTACCAAGACACGAGTCTCGCGGCACAGCCGGAAGCGCCGACCGTAGTATGTTCCTAAGTCCAGCCAGGACATTCGATCCGAAGCGCCAAGGACCATAAACCAGAAGTAGCGGCATCCGAGAGGATGGAGCTATCTTGGCTCGCGCGCACGCTGCCGACAAGGTACTGCAGACATCGCACATAGCACAACCGACCCTAGGCGAGGGCCGATCTCGCCCATCCAGGCTGGTTCGCGAGCTCACGCGGCGCATCGGACGAGGTGCTTGTCGACGTTGTCGCCGTGGGGAACCTGTGAACATGATCGACCAACAACCACCGCAGTAGGCCTCGGCGCCTCCTCACCGCCTTGTTCGCGCGTTATCCGCCATACAGTCGGGCTGCAAGAAGACACATACACGTCAGCAAGGTTTACAAATGAATTGATGTGAGAATACAATAGTTACGAAAACTTATGTAGAACTGACAGATCCACCTCAGCGTCGGCCCGTGGGGGCTATTGAACTCCTAGTAATCGCTGCCCGGCAGCAACACATCCTGGAACCTCACCGGGAGCTCCATGCGCCACGTGGCCGAGATGTCATATGCCTGTGCAGGGCAACCCAGTCAGGAAGCTCACATCCTGCAGCGTCAGTGCCATCTCCCCGCACGGAAGGTGAAACATGTGCGTCTCCAGCATCCACCGGTCGACCAACACCGTCGGTAGGGCTCAGTCGCATGGAAAACGCCTAGACGTATGACCAGGACCATGGTCCTGGTCTTCCTCCCACGTCGCCTCCACCATCCTTGCCAGCAGAAGGAGGCCTACCGTCCTCAACCTACGTCAGGTCAGGTTACGAACGAACGTTAGTCCACTTGTAGTAGTCAGGCTACAAATGAGTACACGAATATCGCAATGGCACGTACCTCCATGCCTTGATGGGCGTGCACAGCCGTAACGCGTCAAGCTCAATCGTCGTCTCGCCCTCCTGGGGGAGGATGGTACTGAGAAGGCTACGGTGATATAGGTCAATCACCGAGTCAAGCAACTCATACGACCACTGGGCAGCGTGGTGAATGAGTAGGAAGAAAGGTTGAGTTGAAAATAAATAATTTTATAAATGAATCGTTGAAAATATTGTTTCTAAGGTAGTCAGTACGAAAGTTGGAGTCTTTGGAGATAATGTTAAGTTACAAACTGTTGTACGTACCTTTAAACCACGTGGCGTGCAGAGTCTCTTACGTGCATGCCCGTGTGTTGGCCAGAAAGGCCAGTCGTTGCATGGCTGGTTAGCGCGTGCGGCTTAGTTATGACGAATAGGTGTGTGGCCGTGGCCCACGTCGATCCGCAGGAATCCGGTGGACATTCCGGACGTGCAAAAGCACTAGCTGGCTAAGCTAGGTAGGGCCTCTAAATAATTCTGATATCATGCGTGCCCCGTGAGTCAAAGCTATAACATTTGTTTTAGTGTGCAACCATATAAGTACGTAGCAGTGTCCTAACACTACAACAAAACTATCACGTAGAGATACTTTTGTTTTGACGCTTTTATGTCTGTTTCTACGTCGAGAAACACCTTGTATGTAAAGACGCTTCTCAAGACGTTTTATATGACGCCACAAAATCTCTTATCGTAGGAAGGCACATATACGTTTACATTCATATATAGAGACGAATCTTGAGACGTTTGAGAACATGTCTGAATTAAGAGGACAAACTTTTACTTATAAAGACGAATCTTGAGACGTTTTAGAATATGCCTCTATAGCTCTAGGAAAAATATTTTGTTTTAATTTTTTTCGGTGAGGATCGAAAGGACCAAAATTACCGAAAATAATTTCGGAAGAATTTCGTTCAAACGTTTTGGATCAAATATGAATTAAAATTTAAAACATTGCAAAAATATTATAAGGGGGATTCGATCCCGACTCGCCGGGAAAACAGCGCTAACACATTGCCACTGGGATATCTTTGGTCTATTATTTTTATAGTGATTTTTACTCTATTTGATCCTCTTTTTGCCCCTATCTGATTGCATCCAACAACAAAGAACCGTGTGACTATTTGGATCCCGCACCGCCACCACTCCAAGAACTGTAAAACGCCGCCACCTGCCGCCGCCGCCGCCACTCCAACAACAAAACACCAGACGCGCACGGGAGACGGCAATAGCAGACGCGGCCGCGAGAGGCGGCGCGGCAAGACGCGCCGGGCGCGTCAAGCACGGACCACCTTCCACGACCACCACCTCCCGCGACCACTCCTCCACGGTGCGCCCCGCCGGTTCGCGGCGCGGCGACGCCTCCTCGGCTGCTTCCACGCCTGTTGCACCTGGCGGATCTCGCCCACGCCAGGCGCCGCTTCTCGGCTAGTCGGCGGCTCCACGCGCCGCCCTCCTCACCGCTTCCAAGCCCGGCCAGGTGCGATGGCGGATCTGCTGCTCCACGCCGGCTGCTGCCCTCGGCTAGTCGGCCGCTCCACGCCGCCTCCTCACCGCTCCACGCTGACGCTGCGCCCAAGGGCGGATCTGCCCACGTTGAGCTCGCTTCTCGGCTAGTCGGCCGCTCCACGCGCCGCCTCCTTGGCTCGCTTCCACGCCCGCCGCCTCCCTTGGGTGCTCCACGCCTCCTCTGCTACTCCACGCCATGCAGGCGCCTCCTCATTGCTCCACGCCGCCCGCCCGAGTGGTCTGCTCCACGCCCGGCGCCTTGTGCCGTGCCGTGTGCCCTCTCCTCGACTCATTTGGGTAGGTAAGAACACTTGAACCTGCCCGGATCCGCCCCTGATTGGCTGATTGTTGATTCCTACAAGGCTAAAATCCATGTCTAAATGTGAGATGTCCTATTTATTTGATGCATTGTTGTTCACTTTGTTCCATCATCAAGCATGTAAACATTGCTATACACTACCTCGCATGGATGGAAAATAGTAGTCCATGAATAAGAATTTGAAGGTCACAGCAGAGCAAATAAGGAAATATCAATTTCTTAGAAAAAGCTTTAATTAGTTTGGACATCGGTTCTAAACCCATGTTTATTAGGTTAAATGTAAACGAAAATCATATTGTCGCATCAATTGCTTGTGCATATGGAAAAGATAGCATGACACACAACATGATTCTTCGCTTTTTATCGATCCGTAGGTCTTAAATCGCAATGCACTCAACCCTTGAAATGGTGTACCATATTGTTGGTTTCTCTAAGGTTGCCGACATGTGTCAGATTTTATTAGCTCAATAATGCATGTGTAGTGTGTTTCTTTAGTTGTTGAATATTCAATTGATGCCACCATGCATTTGTTAAGATGTCATGTTGTGACTAAAATCCAAGGAGCCATGTTTTTCTTATTATATTTTATGTTGAAGTATTTTTGCGTAAGTTTCATATCAATGAAGCATTTGTGGCTTATTTTTTTGTTATGTCCTCGTGTGGGTAGAAATTAGCGTTAGTTTTAAGATGTAAGCGTGATAGAATTTAGCTTCGAGCCGTGGTCAAATCCTAAATCCACCACTGATTGTCACTAAAGGAAAGAAAAATACATTCTAAATTTAGAGACAAATAAATTATTTTTGCCAATCTATTCGGTCATGTCACAAGTCAACCTTCATTTACATAGTTTAGTTAAATTGTACTAATCGCATGCTTCCATTTTAGATTTTCAATCTAAGCTGAATGAATTGCGGCATAATCTAATTTTGTTATTTCAATCTAAGTATCCCTTGCATATTTTATCAATTTTTTTGAACCTAAGCTTCATATCTTTGAAAAAATATGGATAATTATAAGTCGATATGTTTTGCTTTCATTAGTACAACATATCAAAGGGCAATGGATCGAGGTTGGATGAGTAAAGCAAGATCAAGTGTTGCTTATAAACATGGTGTCGAGCAATTCCTATCTTTTGCATTTCGTGATGTTCCACATGGTGATAAAATCCTTTGCCCTTGTGTAAATTGTGCAAATAGAGCAACACAGAATTACGATGAAGTTAAAACCCACCTGAGGTGTGATGGTATTCTTCAAGGTTATACTAAATGGGTTTGCCATGGAGAGGAATATAATTCACCATCATTTGCTTTTGCTCACATATCGGATAACACTAGTAATTTTCCTATTCCTAGTGTTACAAGGAATACTGCTGTAGAAGATGGCCATGGAAGATTGGATGACATGCATGGACTCCTAAATGCGGTATTTGTTAGGGCTGACAGTTATGAATCACTGTCAAGCACATCTGATGGTGAACTAAATGGTGTTCAGTTTGAAGTTGCTGATATGGGACCTAATGTGGTTGAAGATGGGAATACTGCATGTGAAGATGTTGATACAAGGAAGGAACAAGATACATATGCAAGCTTCTTGAAGGATGCAAACACAAAGTTATACCATGGATGTGAAACATTTTCTAGGTTGTCATTTCTTCTCACCTTATATCACTTGAAATGCTTACATGGATGGTCACAAGAATCATTTACAGCGCTTCTTGGTGTATTATCTGATGCACTTCCTCATGAGGCAAATCTACCAAAGAAATACTATGAAGCAAAAAAAATCATCCGTGGTTTAGGGCTTGACTATGAGAAAATCCATGCATGCCCTAAAGACTGCATGCTTTTTCGAGGTGAAAGAGCTAACCAAGAGTCTTGCCATGTGTGCGGTACCTCTCGTTGGGTGACTGATGACAAGAAACGCTCTCCAACTAACAAGAAGAAGAAACCAAAGAAAGGTGTTGCGTTATTTTCCGCTCATACCAAGGATCCAAAGGCTCTTTGCAACTAACAAAACATCCGATGACATGCGTTGGCATGATGAGGGTCGCACTAAAGATGGATTGTTGCGACATCCAAATTGATGGCCACCATGGAAAGATTTAGATGTCGATATCCCGAATTTTCTGCGGATGCCCGTAATGTACGCCTTGGTCTTGCAAGTGATGGATTTAACCCTTTCCTAACATGAGTTCAAAGCATAGTACTTGGCCAGTGATGCTTATTCCTTACAACCTACCACCTTGGATTTGCATGAAACAAACATCTTTAATTTTGTCAATGATCATTCCTGGACCACATTCCCCTGGGAATGACATTGATGTATATTTGCGATCGTTGATCGATGAGCTCTTACAACTATGGGAGGGGTGGAAACATTTGACGCTTCCTCACAGAGAAATTTTCTCTCCGAGCTCTACTACTATGGACTTTGAATGATTTTCTGCATTAGCTTACCTATATGGTTGAGTACGAGTGGTAAATATGCATGTCCATCTTGTGTCAGATCTACAAAATCATTTCGCCTAAAGAAGAGTTCAAAATTTTGTTATATGGGTCATCGCCGATGGTTGCCATGGGGTCATTTGTATCAAGTCGAAAGAGGCGGTTTGATGGCATCAAGAGACTAACTTGCACCTAAAACTTTGAGTGGTAGCTCACTTTGAGAATGTTGCAGGCGTAGTGTTTGTGTTAGGGAAAAAGGTCGATGTAGCAAAAAAAAGGTAAATGTGAAAAGAAACCCAAGGATTGGTTCAAAAAGATATCAATATTCTTCACTCTACCATATTGGGAGCACAACATGTTAAGGCACAATCTAGATGTAATGCATATAGAGAAAAATGTCTGTGACAATTTGATTGGAACATTATTGGATATCGATACTAAAACAAAAGATGGCCTTAATGCACGACTTGACTTGAAAGAAATTGAATCGACTGAACTTCATCCTATCATAGGCGATAAAGGAAAACAATTATTGCCCCCTGCACCTTTTACTATGTCTAGAGAAAAGAAGGAGATTCTTTGTTCAGTAATTAAGAACATTAGGACTCCCGATGGTTATGCATCAAACGTTTCTAGGTGTGTCAACATGAAAGAATGTACATTGAATGGCCTCAAAAGTCACGATCATCATGTTATATTAGAAGACATTCTTCCCATAGCACTTCGATGATGTTACCCCAATAAAGAAGTCATGACAATAGTTATTGAACTCGGCTAATTTCTTCAAGAAGTTATGCTCCAAAGTGTTAGGTGTCTCTCGAGCTTGACAAACTTCAGCAGAGTATTGTGATGACACTTTGTAATATGGAAAGAATTTTTCTTCCATCATTTTTACCGTCATGGTGCATTTAATGGTGCACTTGGTTGAAGAAGTTAAACTTGGCGGTCCAATGCACTACCGTGGATGTACCCTCTAGAAAGGTATGAAACTTTGCTTTGTTTTTTAGCTTAAGTAATTCATAGAAATAAAAATCTTGCTTAATTATATGCAGATCATTTGTTCGGCTAAAAGCGCTTGTGCGCAATGTAGCTTATCCGTAAGGTTCTATTGTCAAGGATATCTTGTCAAGAATGCTTGACCTTTTGTTCAAGATTTTAGAAGGAACTACACGCTTTACAAGACAATCTAGAAACCCCGATCCTTCGAGACAAGATAAAGGACTTGTATATGTTTGGTAGTCTTTGGTGAACCAATTGGAAAGGCTATCACAAGATGGGCCGATTGATAATCAGCTTTCTTCTTCAAGCACATAGATATGTCTTATGCACATCGCGTGATGAGCTTGAAGATTTTCGCAAGTGTGTATCACTACCATCTTTGACTTATTTTGTTTTACTCAATTTGGTGAAATGACATTGCACAATTGGTCTGATTGTTGCAGAGAATTTGTGGATCAAGAGAAGAGCAAACTATGTCACTCAGCTAATTTGACAGATGCTAACATCGACAAGTTGATTAATAGACACTTTCCTGACTGGTTGGAACAAAAGGTACAATTGACCATGTATTTATACTATGAATTTACATAGACAACTAAATGTAACTACTCTTGCATACAGGTTTTACAAAATGATGGACTGGGCATCACTGAAAAGATAAGAGCATTGGCTGCAAAGCCAAATAAATGTGGTGTGCGCTATAGTGGTTATATCATTAATGGTTTTAGATTCCACACTATGAGTCGTGAGACTGGGCGTGTCACACAAAATAGTGGTGTAGTGAACATTGCAGATGATGGGGTTAATTATTATGGTAGATTATCTGACATTATGGAGTTGTCATACAAAGATTACAAGGTGGTGCTCTTCAAATGTGATTGGTACGATGTTTATCACCGAGCTGGCATTAAAAAAAGATGAATTTGGATTCACTCTCGTTAACTTCTCTCGGAAAATACACACGGGAGAGAAGTTAGAGCATGATCCTTTTGTCTTTTCTTCCCAAGTGGAACAAGTTTTTTATGTGGAAGATCCAAAAAATGAAGGATGGAATGTGGTGGTGGGAGTCAGGCCACGTGATCTTTTTGATATGGGTGCAGAACAATCATCAAATGAAGCAGATTAGACCAATGTGCATTCATAGCATATCATTGCCATACCATTCAATTATAATTCCATAGCATTCCATACCTTGCCTCACTTTTATTTTTAACAAATTGTTCGATGTCCCATCAGCACAAGAACACTTTTTGGGTGGAGACTAAGCTGATATGAACTGGAATGGTGTTGTTGTTTTTGCATGATTATTTATCAATTCATAAATTTATGCAAAGATTAGCTTGAGATCACTTGAATTGATCAAACATTTTCTCATTATCACAAATGCGATATGCCTTGCTTTGACATTCTCACTTCGCCCTCTTTGTAACTTGGAATTTGATCCGTGGCTTCATGTTCGTAAATTGTTGGAGAAACCTTGTACGTTCTTTTCTTGATTGCATCAAGTTGAATTTTGAATGATTCACATTAAGAGCTAATCCTTTTAAATAATGGATTGTCTAACAAAGTGTACAAACCTTCATTGGATGATGTTGGCTTCTACTTGATCTTTTTATCGGGTTCCTACATGATATGATGGAAAGATCGGCGATCCATTGGTGGCTATTACCGATGACCCTATCATGGCGTGATGCCCTTGATCTGCTCATAGTTGACATTGTTGTGCATTTATTTAATCGGCCGCAAATCTTACTCTTTGTCTCGAAACTTGCACTTTTCCATCTGCTTTAATGTTCACTTGAAGTGCATTTGAGTTCAAGCCTATATAGTGGAGTAGGCATCTATTATGGTGGATATGAGGATCAAGCTTGTATAAGTAGTACAGAGAATCTAGTGATGGAACCAGATTTGTATAGATGGCGCTGATTCAATTCCATATGAAGTGGCAGCTACAGATTACAGCTGCCATCTATTGTTTGGGTAAAGCACTTTAATTTAGTCTAGTTTGATCTAGTATTTACACACAATTAGGTTTGTGATTCATGGCGCTGATTCAATTACATATGAAGTGGCAGATGCAGATTACAGCTGCCATCTATTGTTTGGGTAAAGCACTTTAATTTAGTCTAGTTTGATCTAGATTACAACTGCCATCTGTGGTTTGTGATTCACCAAAAAAACTTGTTTTAAAGGATTTGTCTGCATAATGTTACCGACTGTTGTATATTTCTCTCACATATATGACAAATTGAAGCAGCTTGCTTAGTAGCCTTTCTCACATATATGACAAACTGACTGTTGTATATTTCTTTCTCACATATATGACAAATCAAGCAGCTTGTTTATGGTCCGATGAATAATTTGGTTGAATGCTCTTTCTTGATGTCTAATATGCTATTGTAATTCTTGGCATGTATTGTCTCCTGTTTGCTCGAGATGGGGTCATTGGCATTTAAAAGCTATCTCGAACCATCGATGTAATTTTTCCGTAATTACAAGGTTTGCAACACTTCCATGGATCTTCAGTATGACTGTGGAATCATGAAACTTTACCGAAGTTACAAGGAAATTTGTCCGTAACTTATTTCCCATCTCGGGACACTATTTCACATGGAAAATTCTTAGGATATATTCTCAGCTCAATTGGATGTGTATAGAATCGCTTTGTCGAGCCATTAGTTGGTCCATTGTTTTCAGCTCAAAATATTATTCACATTAATGATTGGTGGGCTTTTTGCGAGGTGTCGAGAAGTTCTCAAGTGTTCTATGTGCCGGGCAAATTATCAAGATGAAGGATCCTACCGAGCAAGTTCTGGCCGATATATTGATACTTCTTGGCTATACAAATATCAAACATGCTCTTTAACATGTAGAATAGTACTAACTTCGCCTACTAATATCTCACCAAGAGTCGCCGAGGCAAGAGAGAGAGAGAGGAATATAAGATACTACATCTCTTGTTAATTTTTTTTTGTCGATCAAACTTTATGATGGTTATGGGGTATCAAGAACTTTATGATCAAACTTTACGAGGAGGGAGTGCGGCTTGATGACGATCCGGCGCTCGACGAGTTCATCGGCTTGCCATGTCCACCGCTCGAGCTCGCTTACATCAAGGCCCTCCTTCGGCGTCCGCGATGTCGCCATGTCAGGTCTTCGCAAGATCTAACAAATGATGATCACACCAGCGGCGGCGATTATCTTCATCGGCGCCCTTATGGCGGACGGCCTACAAGATCCCCGCAGCTTTGTCGATCATCCATGTGTATAAACTCGACGGTTTCACCAGACTTCTCGATTTCATGTACTTCTCGATTATGTCAAAACAATATGAATAAATGACTTGTTCTTTTTAGCAATCTATAATTTGTCGATCTTGTTTGGGTTGGAATGGATTGTGAAATTGGTTACACCGAGTTGTTGATTCCACTTGACTAATCGATTCGATTTATATGCTTGAATTGATTCAATCACCGCCAAATAACTAGTTCTCAGTAGCATTGGGTATTTGGGTTAGACCGGCATGTTAGTTTCGGACGACGAGGAGGTGGTCTGGTTATCTCGCAGTTGACATGAAGAGCATCGCTCGCATGTCGCCGCAAGTCGACATGAAACGTGTCTGATGGTAAGCTAAAATGAGAGAGAGGGCAGTTTGGTCATTTCACCTGGGGAAAAAAAGGAGAAAATATAAGAAATATTATCAAAAAACCAAAATGGCAGATTATTAAGCAATCAACATTTGAAGTGGCAAATAATGAATTGCATTGTTAGGAGTGGCAAATCCTAGAAGGTTGTCCTTTGCAGTGGCAAATAATCAATTATCCCAAATAAATATTACTTCTGTATGATTTGGAGTTGCGTTGCAATATTATTTCTGTAAAATTTAGAGTTCCGTTGTAACGCATGGGCACATGACTAGTGATTTCTAATATATCAGTTTTATCTCAAAGCGGTAGATTAATCTACCAATAACAGAGTATCATTTGACGATCAGAGAGCTTTGAATCACAAAGCAGTACACAGACTGAAATGAAAACACAATTACAGATCAAACAACTGAATGCATTAGTGCTAACAATTGCAGAGGATCAACAAGTCAACAGATGAGTAAAGATCAGCCTTGTTTTATCCGAAACTTAGCAACAAAGAGATTAACAGTTACTTAATAAAACTGACAGAAGAAAGCAAAATAATTTGGCACAAGTATGTTTACAGTTATCTATTCAACTTCAAATCTAAAACAAAGCAGAACATCATTCACATATATAAGAACAAAGTAAATCGTAATTAGATAAAGGAGATAGTCACAGAGCTGGCGATATTCAAAATCACCGAGATGTAACTGGCAAGGCATATCAAAGACACTCACTCAGAAAAACTATCGCCCTGTAAACCCGAGCAAAAGACGAAGCAAAAGCACGTGCCGTTGAGGTGCCTCCAGGATCGCCTCCACCCCTCGCCCCAGTCGCCGCCATTTTCAGGAGAGAAGATTGAAGGGCGAAGTAACCACACGAGATGAATCGCCGAAAGCCCAAGCGAGCCTGCACACCAAATCCTCCGCTCCTCTTCTATTGGACAGGGGCCCCTATGCATATTGTGGATCAACCTGTGGACTATGCACGATGCATGTTGACCTCCGTGATTCCAACAACATCTACTCCCACGTATTCTCGTCCTCCTTCGATCATGTCGCCAACCGGGCGAGCTACACGCACCTCCCTCACCACCCTCGCCCCTCACACCGCAAGAACCACCTCGTTCCCCCACCGTGCCACCATTGTCCACCCTAATATTTCACAGGAGTGTCGCTGCCGCCCATCGCTGCCACCACCTCCCATCATGAGGCCAAGACTTGTTGGTAACCTTGGATGTGCTAGGACGTTCTTTACTCAGTTATATGCATTGCGGTCGACATCACCAGTAGATTTGTACTATCCATATGGTATTGTTCACCGCTGATGCCGCTGTGCCGAGTCACCGATCGAGCCATTTTTTTTCATAAATTTGTAGGCAAATACGAGCAAGCCATATACAATTTTATGTCAATCTAAGATATACTAGCATATAATACACGCATGAAGAAAATATATAACTTTACCAACAAAAACATCAACTATATATAACATGCTAGAGAATTATATATCATCGAGCATATTAAAGGATATTAATGTTCCTGTATTTATGTGGCATTTTATTAGATATCCATTTTCCTAATTTATCCGATAACTTCTTGATATTCTATTAGATACGAGTAGTGTCGTGACAGCACTCATTTGCCACGTCACGAGTTGTGGCTTGGTAGAGGGGTCAAAATTTGAAATAAAGTTAGAAAGATGTTATATTTAAAATATTTTTCAAAAAATGATTAAATCATAAAAAAATTTCACCCAATAAAACTTTGGCGCACTATTTATTCTGAGTTTTACCGCGTAACTTCTCCGCCTTTTCCTCGCCAAAGATCTCCACCTCCCCACTTCTTCAACCTTCGTGCCGCGCTTCCCCCACGAGGAGCCGCCGGCCGCCGCCACGCAGTGTCATTGCGGTTTCACCGTCGGGTCAGCAAGCACGCAGGTGCCGCCAGGTTTTTCCCACGCAGTATAATTCTGATCGCGCCGATTCCATCTCACTGGCGCCATGGCCTCCACCGCCGGGCTTGCGCTTGCACTCCGCGTCTGCCCTGGCCGCCGCTACTGCTCGCCCCAGGCTCGTGCACTTACACATCACGCCTATTCCATCTCCCCATCCCTTCCTTTCTTGCTCGAGCCCATTTTCTTCCCCATGGCGACACACCTTCTGTTCTCCGCTGGCACACTGGCGCCATGGCTACTCATTGCCGGCCAAGGCCGCCCACACCTGTCTCCGCCAAGGCTGCCGCACTGACTGCTCGGCCTCACACTCGCGCTTCCCTGCTGCCGCCGTCTCTCGGCTCGGCCTACATTAGCCCCGATTTGATTTCCCCCTTTCTTTTTTTTTTTTCCTTCTTCATCGGGTATTTCAGCTTTTTATGCCGAGCGATTGTTCCTCTCCTTCTTTTTTTGCGATTCATCAGATTGTTCAAAGAATGTAATCAGATTAGAGACCCTTTAGGCCAACCTCCATCGATCCGAGTCCGAGACCCGCATGCAGTGGCCATTACTGCGCAGTGAGCCATCGAGAGAACTCTCGTTGTTCCTCATTGTGCCCCTCACGTGTTCGATCAAATGCCAAGGAGGTGCTTGTGGGGAATGTATTAACGCTCACATTTACTTGAAAAGTATCAATACTTGAAAAGTATTAACTTTGTTACTTATCGTTGTTTTTGAGCAAATGTAAATTGATGTTTACTTGTGGTGTTTACATCAAGTTCTCAATTTGTTATTCTCGACCTTGGACGATTTTGCATTTGCTAGTCATCATTATTAATCATTGGTTTATCAGAAAGAACCAAAGCTGAATTTGTAATCCTCTTGCTAACCTATCCTCAATTAGCAAGACAAATTGTAGTTTTCTCGACATTGACAAAGATGATCTATTTTTGTTGTTAGTTCACGATGATACTTGCATATGAACATCTTATTCTCGCTGCATTATCACATGATCTGTTAGCACACTATTCAACTTGACATTGGTAATGGATGCTACATTAATTGTCTCCATCCGGTGCATCAAAAAGGTTATATCAATGTTAACATGAAACTTGTCTATTGAGTCCGATAAAACATGTGTCAAAGATCTATCAACCAACCTTGAGGTATCTCGGTGTTTTTTTTCTCACTTGCTATCGCTTAGTTGAAATGTCCTCATCCGTGCTATGTGCTCATTGGCCGCCGATGCTCTTAGTGTTTAGCAATTTAGTTAACTACAATGAAGATCAACATTTGAGCATTTCACAATCGTAATAAACTCACACTTTAGCTTGGCACCCTTTGAGATTGCTCTCTAGAAGAATATAATGAGAGCAACGCAATGCCATCTCCAAAACTGAATTATATACTTTTTTGAAGACACGCATTGTTTACTCTATACTCCAGAATATTTGTTGCTCCTATTCAATCTATTTATATGATAAAGAGTATATTTATAATTCATTTATTTATTAAACTAGATGTTGTCATCACTATGAATACATTATAATATTTTTGGTTCAAGATATCTAAAGCTTGGACTTGCTATATCTATTCTCTCAACCTGCCTATGCACTATTTAGAGTTAATTAGTACTAGTTACTTCGCCTTCTTAGTGTGGGAGATTTCTTTCCGTAGTAATGTGTACTTTGCTTAAAAATAATGTAGGCCGATTGCGCAATGACAAGGTCGATGTTAGGATCAATACTTGAAAAGTATTAACGCTGCTATTATTTATCAAGTTGTTATTGAGCAAATAAACCGGATGTTTACTTGTGGTGTTTCTCTGTTACTTTATCGTTGTTATTGAGTAGTCGAAATTGATGTTTACTTGTGGTGCGCCTCGATGCTATTACACGAGCAAGATGCGTTTGCTATAGCTCTTGTAGTTGCAGAGCATAGAGTTCTCTAAACTATTTGCAGCTCATATGACTGTGTGGCCTATGCATATATTTACCTGTCATTAGATTGTTGGTTGACTTCTGAATTTTTCTTTGCTTTAGCAAAGATATTATGGCCAGGACACCTAGACGACTGCGAAACTTGAACTTTCCAGCACAAGATGCAGAAAATGTGCAACTCCATGAAGATAATTTACAAGGTCCTCCAAAGATTGATAACATATTACCAGAGAGGTCTCATGAATCTACTAGGTCAATTAAGATTATATGTAAGTTTAGTAATTTATTTTTCAGATATATACGTAAGTGTGATTTGCCCCAGTTACGCACCATTGTGCTATTTCTACATGCAGGGCCAAATAGAGATGTGCGGCAGATTCTAGGGGAATTTCGAGTTAAAAATTTGTCGCAATTAAATGGAGGAAAGATAATTGTGGAGACTGATGAAAATGGTGTTCCAAACGAAAGGTCAGCCTCCATTCTTGGCCAATATCTTGGCCAGCTAGCAGAGAATTCAACATTTGCACCATTGAACATTCCTAGATGGGACAACGAATTGTTTGAGAAGAAAAAGGAGAACATGATCAAGCATGTGGAGGTAAAAATTTTACTACATTGCACCATAAATCATTATGTTCACTTAACATGCTGACAATCAACTTTAATTGTTCAAGGAGAAATTAGTCTATCCTCCTGAGACAATGCAACTTACACGAGACTGGATTCTAATGACTGTTAGTAAAAGGTGGAGAACCTACAAATCTCGTTTGAAGAACAAATATTTCAATCGTCATGAGAGGTCTTTGGATGAAATTTTGAAAAATGTTCCAAAAGGTGTTAATGCACATCAATGGGAAGCTCTTATTGGAATGTGGTGTCGATCCACACACGGTGATGTCTTCATTTTCTTATGCTTCAACTAGACATTAAAATTAGTTGGTTAACATCGATTGATCGAATCATTGTATTTGCGTAAATTATGTGACAAGAATGCTCGATGTGCAAGGCAACAAAAGAACCCGCACACAACCGGGAGAAAAAGCCATGCTAGGTTAAAGAAAGAGATGGTGATAATTGTTTTGTCTTTATATTTTGTTTCTTGACCAACCACTACTACACACAGCCTCATCACAAACGGTTCGGAATCGTCATCACAGACGGTTTCCAACCGCTCAAAAAGTTCATCTCAGGATATTTAATATGTTATCACAAACGGTTCAAAACCGCTCAGGATATGAATATCATGCACGGTTCATAACTAAAACCGTCTGCGTGATAGTAGTTATCCTGCGGTTCTACTTCCAACCGCTCGTGATTGTAGAGCCACGCATGCTCAACAAGAACCGCTCAGTGATAGTAATTATCATGAGACGGTTCTTGTTCGTAACCGCTCGTGATGAGCCACTGACGGTTCTTGTTTAGAACCGCTCGTGATAGCGTTTTCTTGCAAAAAAAACCGAAAACGGCTGCTAAAACTTCGGAGGCTATTTTGAGGCCCTAAACGACCTTTTTTGGGGGTTTTCACTTTGTCTGGAGCCTCCCGAGCCTCCCGAATGAATTTGACATGGACTTATGGATTTTCGAATTGAACTTTTCATTACCTTTCCAACGAGCCAAAGAACGATTTAATCGGAGTTCAGATGCAAAAGTTATGGCGTTTCTTAGGACAAAGGCGCGATCTACCATCTATATTTTAGCCCAAACCAAATAACTCAACATGAACTAGCATCACCCACATCACAAGAGCATCAACTCAATCACAGAGCAAAGGGGGGAGAGAGAGAGTGAGGTCGTGGGAGGCCGGGCATTTAAGTGGAGGAGGCCGAGGGCGACAAGGTCGTGGGAGGCTGGGCGACGCTCGAGAGGAGGCCGATGACGATGAAGCCGGTGATTTATGAGGCCGGGCGAAGTTGGAGGAGGCCACGGCGACAAGCTCAAGGGGAGGCCGGGCACATGGTGTGAGGAGGAGAGATGGCAGAGGAGGAGATGGAGCTATGAGAGGTGTTTTAGCAGAGGAGGAGAGACGGTTATATAAAGCGAGTTTCAAAGAGCTCGCCCATTATTTCCAAATTTTCGTTTCCGCCCAACAATCGAGACGGTTCTTGTTAAGAACCGCTCAGGATATATAACTATCACAGACGGTTTGTTAATAGAACCGTCTGTGATCATTCACAGACGGTTCTAGTTCCAAACCGTCAGTGATATGCGGTGATTATCCGCACGGTTTGTTAATAGAACCGTCAGGATAGATGACTATCACAGACGGTTCTAAAAAATACCGCTCTGTGATAGTCGGTCCGCGCCACCCGCAGTCGGATCGATTTAATACGTGACGGTTCCAAAGGAACCGTCTGTGATGGGGCGTCTACTATAGCCTGTTTTGTAGTAGTGAACTAAAAGATCTTCTAGCAGAAAAATTAATAAACCTTGTACTATATTTTGTTGTACAGGAAACATTAAGGAATGCAAAGGTGCACAAGATTGATCTATGGGATGAAGCTCATAAGAAAAAGGATGGCAATTATACTAACGAGAATATGAAGACACTAATGGTATATTTCAGTCTTATTGGTTACAATAAAAATAATTAGTTCATAGTATTATGACTTGTTTATTTCAATAGGATACAACTTATGAGGAATTAGCAAAAGGAAAACAAATAACAATGGGAGCCTGTCATGTAAAGATTATAGCTAAGTGTTTGAAGGTGTAATTGGAAAAGAGTCCAAACTTCGAGGGTACTATGATGATAAGTATTGGAGCCAAGTAAAGGTTTCTCGTGGACTAACTTTTGTTGAGCAATCGAGCAAGAAGAAAAGCTTCAATTTGCACTACGATCAATGGGAGATAATTTAGAAGACATAAGAGATGAGGTGAAAATGATGCGTATGCTCATGGCCAAAAAGTTTCTCGGAGAGGATTGGAGAAATGCAATGTTAGCGTAAAATGATGAAGTTACCATCCGAACCCATCTTTCTTTGTCCAATGATAAATTGATGAACATTGATATATTATGGTCATGTTCTCATTGCAAGTTGATCTCTTTGAAAGAGTTGTTGATAATGATATCCCACATGAATCGATAATGACCTTGAAGAATCGGATGGCGAAGGCACACACTCCAATTAATACTATGCAGTGACGCAGTTGATTTTTTTCATTTATTTTATGCATTAATAAATTTAAATGCAAGCTTTGCTAATGTTTTAAAACTATCGCTCTACTATAAGTTGCAGCAATTGCGCCTCGGCAATTTTACTAGAACTAAAGAGGGTTTTGCCAATTCATCTATACCACATGAACACATGATTGCTAAGGTGTGTGGAGAAATTTTCACTCAGTTATCGAACTATGCTCATTTTTAGTATAAGTTCACTTACAACTAAACTGAACTTCAATTGTAGAAAGCACATACTGAAAATTATGTTGAAGCCAATCAGGGTTGTGCTGAATCAACTTTACCGCGTGAGCAGGTTACTTACCAGGTATATGCAAACTGCAAATCGAAATTACTGCACCCATATTGTTTCATACAGTAGTATTACCAATTTTGTTTGTGCATTCACTGATCTTCCTCATTTAAATTATGGCTGTCACATCTCATATGTACCTCAAAGAATGGAAGTACTAGAATATAGTTGGTGCAATTCAATATGTAATGTTCCTAGTTTTTGTATAAAATAAGCCCTTTACAAGTTCATCAATAACAAACGTTGTATTTCTTTAAATGATAGGATAATATTGAAGTCTTCTTGTTTTCAACGAACCCAAGAAACAAAAATAAAGTTGTGGCCAAAGGAGGTTTAGTGAGTAAAGATAAAACATATGTGGTTGGAGGAGACATGCTTGGAGATGAATATTTTGGAGTTGCTGTTCACGCTGTTACAAATATTGGCGATGAAAGATTGCTTAGACCATATGAAAATATACATACAGTAAGAGATGCTATTGGTTGTGTTGTTGCTTGGCCTCGGTCATATGTAAGTCCATTTTCATATAATCATTGAGTACATTCCAATGTTGATAGTTGCTTAAACTCTATTATTCATGAAGAACCTTTGCGCTTTTTAGGTCAAAAGAGCTAAGAAAACAAATTTTAAATCACCACTTAAACAACTCGGTATGTTACATTCTTCTAATTTCATCAAATAAACTTGTCATCTTACACTTTTCTAACCGTAACATTTATTTCTTTTTCAACCGGTTTTGCAGGATAATTGAGGACTACAAAGAGAATGCAATTGAGATGGAGGAGCTAGCTTATAGATAGATTCCAACTATTTAGAAAAAATTTGTGTCAATCCATAGGATCTTTTCCCGATGTATCTCGCACTTTTGTTTTATATAGATGTTTGATTTAGTTGTGAACTCCACTTGTCAGAATTCAAATATTTGTTGTTGCTATGAAATGCATGCATGCTCTATAGTTTTCTTAGTTTGCTGATTGTGAGAATATGATGCTTCCATGTGAAGACATGTGCTCTCTTTTTTTCTAGTTTTTTGGATGAGGTGGAATAATGCCTTCATATGTGACGATATATGTTTCGCTTGTACCAAAATATGCTAATCAAATTCAAATAATCCAATTAAATTGAAATAATTTTTTTCACAAAGAAGATGCCCAAAAGACGCTTTAGTATACCTAGAGACGATATAACGCCTCTACAAAATGTGTATAAATTCAGCGCACATGAATTGAATAAATTTGTAAAAGCGCCTCTATGTTTGTTGGCACGCATAAATCGGACGTGTCTATATCAAAAGACGTTATGTAAGTGTATGTACTAAAACGTCTCTACATGCATAGACATGAATTTTAACGTCTCTCAGAAAGCGCCTTATATCCTGTACAAATGTTTTATAAGCGTCTCTACGGTTCTTGTCACGGTCCGTGGGGAGGCGCTCCAAGGACGCTTTATAAAAACGACTCTACGGTCCTCTAGAGATGAAATAACATGTCTCTAGCCTATAGATTGGACGTCTCTACATGGATATTGTGTTGTAGTGTAAGGGCACACTTAGGGTATGTACAATAGTATAGATAACTATTGTCTATAGTGGCTCGCTGTGTCACCTGTAGATAGTACTATAGATAGCTTATCTAACGAGTTATTTTTTCACTTGTCTTTGTAGATGGCACAATCTTTTAATGCTTTCATGGACCTAAGACATTTCCTTCTTGGTTCTGGTGATACAGTCGGTCATAGGATTGTAAACAACACATTTCTCCCCTTTTATTCTCTTTCATCCACATTAACTTAAATCCTACGTGAGACTATAAACAGCTCATGTAAGCCCATTGTACCTAACCTTATATGCATCCATGCAATAGAAACATCCTACATGCGGGAACCATGCACCTTTTCGTCATAACTAAGCCGCACGCGCTAACTAGCCATGCAATGACTGGCCTTTCTAGTTATGATGTGCCCCACTTACACGTTCGGATTGTCCACCGGATGCCGCCTTGTAGTGGAAACTTGTAACGTCCCAAAATTCGCTTTTCAAAAAAATCTTTTGAGTAGTTTAGGTCTCTCGAAAAATTCACCAATTTTTTGAATTAATAAAGCTTAACTAGGACTTTCATAAATCAAAAACAATTTAATATGAATAATGTCAACATCAACTATTATCAAAACTATTTTATTTATATTTTATGTACTTGGATATTTTCTAGATTTTTCTAGAATTATTCCGGGTGCATTTGCTATTTTCTATTTGCCATTTGGATTTGCTGCTATTTTCTAAAAAGAAAAACTATATAAGATCTCAGATTTGCCTCTTGGGCCGAAATCCGTTCATTCAGCCCATTCTATTTCTTTTTCCTTGGCCCACTTCGTTCCTTTTCCTTTTCTTTTTGTTTTCAATAACCGACCACCAAGGTCTGGTGTTCTTCTCGCTGTGAGTCGCCAAGCGGATCCAAGCGGCCTAGCTGTGAGTCAACCCGGGTCAACCGAGCTCGCTATGTCCTTTGCGCCTTTTGGTCGCCGCTTTTTTCGCTTCCTAGCGCTGGGCATCCAACAGCAGCACTCGGGCCGCTTTTGACTCCCATCTCGCTTCTCCTTTGGGCTGCCACCGCGAAGCCCAATATTCTTTCTTTCCTTTGCGTGAGCGAGTCAGCCCACTTGAGAAGCACTACGTTTCCATTTTCTTGCCTCGCTGACCGGTGGCCCCATGCCTGTGCATCGTCTTCAACACGGTCTCTTCTTCCCGTGCCCAGAGCAAACTCGTCGCTGTAGCAGCTACCGCTCCGCTTTGGAACTCCTCTCCCGTGCTATTTAAAGCCTCTCGTCTGCGTCAATTTGCTCGCCCGATCTTCCTCCTCCAAAACCCTAAAACGCCACCACAAATTTGTTCTTCATCTGGTCGGATTTCACCGAAGAAAGTTGTCGTCGCCGCAAGCTTCTTCGCAGGATTTCTTCGCCGACCGTCGGTCTCCGTCCACCCGAATCAGCTCTCGGTGATCCTTGTGGTCTCGCCAACCGGTGCTCTCCTCCGCTTCCTTTGGGCGCCATCAAATCGCTGTTCACCGTCGCCTGCAAGCTCGCTGCCACCAAAGTCGCCACCACCGCCACCTCATCGCTGGGCTGAGCCGAGCCATCGCCTCGTGAGCCACATACCCTCGGCGTGCTGCTTTGGTAACTCACCGAGCCTCCCTTGTCTCTGGTAGCCCTCGCCACCGAGCTTCATTGTCACCGGCCATGGCTGCCGCCCTCCTTGCATGTTTTCTCTCTGTGCCAGATCAGCTGCTAGCCAAGCCGCCACGTCGTCTTTTGATCCCATGTGGCAACCATGTTATGTCTTGGTTAGCAGCCACTTGGCACAACCCAAAGTCCACCCGAGCCAACCTCCTTGAACTCGGTCCACTACAAGACCTCTCTATGACAAGGCCCCACAAGCAAAAATCAATTTCCTTTTAAATCTTTTTAGCCGATTCCTTTCGACGCTTATAAACCCGAATTTTCAATTGGAAAATAATTCAGAAAATTCCAATAATCCAGTATTAGGGTTTCTTTTAGATTCAATCTTCCAAAGCCCATATCTTTTGCATCCGAACTCCGATTCAGCCCATTCAAATTTCTAAATTCATCTAAATTTCAGATCTATCTATCTGAGATTTTTATTTTATTTTTGGAGTTTTTTGCTTTCTGTTATTTATTTATTTTGGTTTATTTGCTTATTTGCGAGTAGACATGGATACTACGAGAAGTGCTGATTAAGAAGGAGCTGAAGATCAAGACAATAGAAGATTAAAGATAAATAAAGATCATTATTGCTATAGCAAGGCAAGTTATACCTTTGATCATATTGACCCCAGTTTTCAAAAGTTATATTGATTTAAATTATTGCATTTACTTTAATTATTTATTTCAATGTTTTCGGAATTAGTTAATATCCAATTTGTTATGGCCTCCTTGTCTAATTGTATACCATAATCTTTTGTCACCCTAGTTTGGTTTATTTAGTTGGTGCTATTGTACTACTAACGTAATGGTTAGATACGATTAGTTTGTTTAGCCATGTCATGCGAGTCATCATTTCATGTGAGTCGCAATAATAAACTTGACTAAGTGACTATGGAACCATTTGATAAAATTGTGTGTACTATGTGCTATTACTCGTTGATGGCATATGTTGCACTTAACCAACAGGTGGGAAAAGGTTTTGGATGGGGCAAGTGGTCCGGTATACTTTTATGGTGGATCTATGTTGGCGGGAATGATATGTTAGAATTTGGAAGTCTTGCCTTGCTAGTTAAGGACTTAACCTTGTGCGCCATTGAACTAGGCCTTTCGTGACAACCACATGCCCGGTATGGGACTCGCCTAACTTAGTAAGTTATAGAGTCTTGACATTGATTACTCAAAGTTATAGGTTAGCCGGTCGGATTGGGTGGAGGTGTGTACTACCAAGTAGTCACATCACGGGCGGTTCGCCGTGTCCCCGCCCAATCTGTGTGTCTATGGCGCTAAGCATACCGGAGTGTCAATGTTGAGATGAAGTTTCAAAGGTTTTGTTGTGATCATCCGCATGTTGATTGCATCTTGTGGGTAATGTGTACAAACTCAGCAGTGTTAAACAATCTATTCGAATAGCTGCGTCATGTCATGGACATGCTCGGGGATTTCACACGAGGGGTAGATTTACATGAAAACCTTGGGAAGGGAGC
This sequence comes from Phyllostachys edulis, assembly GCA_036346405.1. Lineage (NCBI taxonomy): Eukaryota > Viridiplantae > Streptophyta > Magnoliopsida > Poales > Poaceae > Phyllostachys > Phyllostachys edulis. The sequence continues at coordinate 132,047 of JAYEVD010000594.1, forward strand.
TATGTGACCTAAGTCATATGGCTATGTGAATAATTTGTTAGGACATGTGTCTTTGTGAAACAACTGATAAAATTACTATTGTCTATTTGTTTTACTTGTGCTTTCAATCTATTATTCATATTCAAATTGCAAATGTTGCATTTCTGCAAAAGAACCATAGAAGTCATTCCTTTGGAATAAGCCAAGATCTATAAATTGCATTCTCGTGGTATGACTTATAGTACGGTGTGTACTCATGCTTGCTTTAATAAATCAAGGTAGTGAAGGGATCGCCACCAACAAGGTCTACTTCAAGGATCGTGGAGAACTAGGTCGCACACCCCACGATTGCTTGTGGGCATATGGATGGGCTTCATCAAGAAATTTCGCTTGTTTCAAGCTGTACTTCATCGAAATGTTTGCTCTCTGAAGCATTAATTGTAAGCTTTGACCTTAAGGTCTCTACTCTGATGTTTATTGTTTTTTTTGCCTATTTATTAGTTATCTTTGTATATGGAAATGATATTTCACTGATGTTGCCACTGTGTGCACTAGCGTGATCCTGGACTAGTGCAGTATACACAGAGGGTCCAGAATTGCATATTTTGGGTCCCGACAAAACTCCCTTGTTTGTGCTGTCCTTTTGTCATTCTTGTCTTTTTTTTATTTGGCCCCGTGCTGTCACCATAATTACAAAAATAGCCTCACTGGCATCAAATTTGCAAATCTAGCCACCTGCCGAGCGCAGGCACTCGAGGTCGACACGTGGCACATCCCACGCCGAGGGTGCGAGAGGATGAGGCTTGCAAGCAGCCGACCGGGCAGAGAACCAAGCAGGTGGGCAGAAGGTGGGGTGGGCACGCCGCTGGGCCACCAGAGCGCGGGAGGGAACCTGGTGGATTCCGCACCACCCGAGTGAGCCATGTCAGCTGAACTGGTGTTTGCATTAGCATTAAAAAAGAATAAGTCCAATTTACCCCCCCTAAACTATGGTACAAGTCCAAAAAACACCATGAACAACAAAACCGTTCACTTTACATCCTTAAATTGTCAAAACCAGATCAATTTACACTCTACGTTGGTTTCATTGGTGGTTTTGGCCATGTTGGCAGCCACGTTACTAGTTTTGGCTTATGTGGCATCTGAATCAGCTATAACAGATAAAAGGAATTAAAGTTTATACATGGGTCCCACATATCAGCCTCATCTCTTTCTTCATTCCTCTTGGATTTCTTGCTCCTGGCCAAACTCCCCACGGCGCCACCCTCTTGCTCTCGTCTGCACCTCCCTGCACTGCCACCGGGCGGGCTTGGCCTCAAGGCCTGGTCTCGCCTGGCTCGCCACCGCGCCTGCCTCGCCTCCTTGTGCTCGCACGCCTCGTGGCTTGCCGCCACCGGCTCGGCCTGTGTGTGCCTCTGCCGCCATGGCCTCGCCATAGCCGCCAGCCGGTTGCCTCTCTTCCCACCCTCTCGACCATGCCCGGCCATACTCGTCCGCCACTCCTCCCTATCACCGACTCAGCAGTGCAGGTTCTCCGCCAGCGGCCCTCATGCCACCGCCCTTTTGCTCGCCCGCCCTACCTCTGCCGCTTAGTTTTGCGGGTGTTGGCCATGGCTGATTGAGCCGCTGCCGATGACGCGCCGCCAGACGGGAGCAAGACGACCTCAGACGCTCCCTTGAGGAACACGCGGGGGCGCCCAGCGATGAGCAAGGACGCGGCGACCACGGTCATCGTCTTCTTCACCGAGTTGAACGGCTCCACCTTGAGCTTATCGGTGCCGGCGTGCACCATACTAGTGAGCTTCTCCACCTTGAGCCTGAACTCGAGGATGGCCGTCTCGATGGGCGTTCCCATGACGGTGGTCTCGTCATCGTTGCCATGGACAACCTCGAAGCCGAAGAAGTGGATCAAGCATCTCGTGCGGCAGGGCCCCCGCCATGAGGTTGGCGTGGAGATAGGAGTTGAAAAGGTCGACGCCGGGCGCTTGGGCTTGCCTGCTCAGCGCCGAGCGACCACATCTAGAACTCAAGAGTCGCTTCATGTCCTTCCACCACCGCTGCCGCCATCCACTCCGCGATGGTTTTTTTGAGCTCCGCAGCTGCACCGAGGGTGGCGGAGAAGGCGGCTAGGCTTGTGGTGCGCCGCTAAGGGGCCGGGCGATGATGACAATGGGAGGAGGAATAGGCGAGTTGGATGCAATGGGGTTGCGCCAGCCTCTCCGTAGAAGGGGGAGCAAGGAGGAGAGGGAGGGTCTGAGGTGGCGGTTGGGGGGGAGAGCTCTGTCAAGATGGAGCGCCGGAGGTGGGGATCCCAGATGGAGGAGGAGGGGATGGAGTGGAGAAGACAAATGCCGAGATCGAGATGGGTTGGGAGATGGAATGGAAAAGAGGAGCGGTCGTGCTCGGCTGTGGAGGGTGGTTTTGTAATTTCGCCTATGGTAAATCAAGGCCAACAGGGGCGTAAAAACCGTGGTTTCGACTCGTGGGTTGGATGACCTGTAATGACAAATGAGGGTGTAAACTAAAGGAATAATTGAGGATTTGCCACTACTAAAGAGTGATATTTAGATTTGTTATTTCCATGTGAGGATGACATGTGGGTCCTAGGCCCACATGTCATCCTCACATGAGTGGCAAATTCTAAATTTCACATGAAAGTACAATGGCAAATCCTCAATTCTCCCTAAACTAAATGGATTGGAGTTCAGGGGGTTTTTGGACTCTCGCCAAAGTTCAAGGGTGTATTATGGACTTATTCCTTAAAAATTGCATTAGCATTAAAAAATTGCATTAGCAAACACCATTAAAAAATGCATTAGCATTAGAAAAATAGACGGGAGAGCTCCATGCTGCGCTCCGGTGCCGTGGGAGCCCACCACCTTCCGCGCACGCCTGGCTTGCCGTGCTGGCCACCGGGATGTGCGACGTGTCAGCCTCTGGTACTTTTGCGCTTAGGGATGGCAATGGGGCCCCATTCCCCATTCCCCGACGGGGAATTCACCCATTAGGGGCTAAGGTTGAGACCATTTCTTCCCCCACGGGGAAGCTAATATGCTAATACAATTCCCTATTGGGTGAAGCGGGGCTGGGGCCATTCTCCTACTCCCCATCTCCGCTGCCCTCATGGGCCCTCGATAACTTTATGACATGTGGGCCACTAGCCCACTATCGCACAACCCGATGAGGTGATAGCCCGACAATCCCTTTTGCATCCTTTACTTTTCGGATGCTAATTAATCAAAAAATATTGTAATTTTAGCATTGCATGTGGATGTTCATACCCATTTTGTAACATTGTGGATCTTATTTTCTCTTCATTTGAAATTTATAATTTCAATAATCATGCAATAAATGAAGGAATTAGCCTCTATCTAACATACTCATTTTTCTTCTGTCAGGTTATGGTGTTCTGCAAATCAATTCTTCATGAATTTGCTGTTAAGACAAAAGCCACCGAACCCTCTTACTTTGTAGTTAATCCAGAAAGGTTAGGGTCTATGAGTCCATGACCCTGTTTGTTGCATATGTGTTGTTTGATTGGAATACTTATACTAGTGAATTTGCAAAAAGCAAGAAGGACGCAGAGCAAAAGGCAGCTCGTGCTGCAATCAAGATAATTTTAGGTAACTATTGTATCTGTGTAGGAGAGGTTGGTGATCCAACTTTCGGGTATGAGTCCCCGTGGGGCCCCGATAATCCAATGGGGACGACAAACGTGGGAGAATAGCACCCTAGGCCGGGGAACGGTGAATTTTCCTTCTCTCAGGGACGGAGATGTTCTACCACTCCTCGACAGGGAATAACCACGTTGCCATCCTTATCCGCACTCATAGGGGATCAGATTCGTAAATTTGATGCTAAGAAGCTATTTTTACAATTATGATAACAGCGCTGGGCCAAATTAAAAAAAAATCTGTAAAGACGAGCAAACCTGCTCGTCTGAACTCATCGTATTCCATATGGCCCCACGTTTATTCTTGCAGGCAGCTCACATACCAAGCAAACTGTCCTCCTAGCCGCTCACATTCCTCATGTAGAAAAGAAAACAAAAACAATTACAATTTGCGACTTAATTTAGAATTAGCTAGGGTTGTGGTTGCTGATGGTTGTCCCCCGCCGGTGAGCTAGTCAGCAAGGACGGCGACCGTGACACGTGGTGGAGGGCCGCCTGCCCCACCCCGCGCCGCACGTCTGCGTGCGGGTGACACGTGGGCCAATGGGAGGTTGTGGCGAGGAGGCGCCACACATGGGGCCATGTGCGGCCGCTCTTGTTCCCGGATACGACAATCGCGTCCGGTGCCGCTTGGGTCCCACGCAGACGCATTCACTACTCCCTGTACCAGATTACCACTGTCCCTGGCCCCTCATTTTTTTTTTTTCTTCACGAGAAAATCTCTAGTATATTAGATTATTAGTTAGTGTTAACACGCTAAGAATAGAACTTTGACCTTTTTTTATATGAATGTTTTTATAAAATAATATATAATTACTATATTATAAAAATATTTTTTATGACTAATCTAATTATATCGCTTTTACCATTTTCATATCAGCAATACAAATAGTGTCTGCAGATACATATACATGTGTGTGTATATATATATATATATATATATACATGTATATATATATGGGAAAATAGTATAGATTCAGAGTACGTACTCTCACCTCTCATATACCACTTAAATGTGTGATGATACCTCTTTATTAATTTGAGTATACTCTAATAATGATTATAACATATCTCAAAGTGAGTTACATGGAAAATTTCATAAAATCCACTTTTTATACCAAAATCCTGTATATACTTCTTTTATATATGAAAAAGGGTATATAACAAAAAATAAAGGGCTTTAATGAAAATTTTTCAATCAAGTCACATTGAAGTATCTTATAATTGGTATTTAAGTATACTGAAAGTGATAAAGAAGTATAATATCTTCGTTTAAGAGGTATATTGAAAGTGGGAGTACATACTCCCAAGAGTACGAAACGGACGTCATCTATATATATATATATATATGATCAAGACCTTGTAAATATTCCTGAACAATTTCTCTGTCGAGGCATGTGTAACTCAACCTGAGGACGACCTTTACTTCCTCTCAACCAGCACACACCCTCCATAGCCGTTGGGCGAGCATCGAACAAATCTACACCGCCTGCCTTTTTTCTGCTAAGGCCAAACGATGTCCGTTGCTTTCCTTAATTTGCTACAAGAACAAATCTACAAATGTAGCAGTAATTAATGATGGAATTTTTTGCAATATTGGCACGTTTCGGCTTTGTATTTATAGAAATGGTCGTTTGAGATTTATTTATTTATTTATTTTTGCAAATTTGGCCCCTGTCTGCACGGCCGCCGTGTGGTGGCGCTTCTCCGGCCGCCACGTGCCCCTGTCCGCATGACCGCTGTGTGGTGGCGTTGCCGTGCGGTAGCGCCCACGGCCCATCACGTGTCCAGGGTTAGGGTTAAATTAGGGTTCATTAGGTTAGGGTTAGGTTAAATTACGGTTCATGTCGCTTAGGGTTTCGGCTGTTTGTAGGAATTTTAAAATATAGCAAATGGTTTCAAAAAATTATGAAATTTTATGTGGAGCCTCCCGACACAATGTAACTGCTTGTGTAATTTTTTTATAATTTTATTCGTTCAGGATTTTTCTCGCAATTTCATAAACGTGTACTTTGTTGTGCAGGCAAACATCCGAATGAGGCGCCTCCCTCCATTTGCTTTTTTTTCCACCGAAAGCAAGATTCTTGTCATCCGTCTTATCAATCTATTCGCTGTCTCCCCTGTCTTGATTCCGTCTCATCAATCTATTCGCTGTAATCATTGTCTGCCGTATGCAAATTAAAACCGATTGCGGGGAAGGATTCACTCCTGGCTATAAATTAGCGAGCGAACGAGCACGATTTCATTTTGTAGTCGCTCGCTCACTCGCTCTTTCGCTCGCACACTCGCTCTGTCGATTATATTTTCGGGGACATTTTAGCGCTATTGACCGCCGTCATTCACAGGTAATTTGTATCTCCATCGTTTAATTCTTGAGGGCTCGTTAATTAGTTAACAAGTAATTAGTCATAATTTTACGGTGGATGTGTACTTAAGTAGTTGTAATTTAGTTTAACGTTGTTAGTCCTATGTAATTAGCATTCTGAGATTTTCGTAGGAAAATATTTTTGACTTTAGGAGTCCCATGTAATTGTCAGTATGTCTGTGATCAATGTAATTAGTGTTCTGAGATTATCATACATTGTATATGTTATAGGATATCAATGCATGGACAAAGTCATGTATCTAAGACCATAGGTAAAGGAACTTAAGAACACCTCCACTAATACCGCTATACATGGATAATAAAGTTAGACCTCATGAGTGGCTTTGTACTTTTGAGCAAGAAACATATTTGAGCACCAAGCCGAGGAATTTAGCCTATGGTTAGATGAGTGTCTTATTGGGTGGCAATTAACTACCACTAACCCACGCCATTAGATAAATTAACTAATGTACATTAATTTTTTGTGTTCACTTAGTCGCAATTTTTAATTTGCACTATTTTATCGCCATTAAATAGCTGTTATTTAATTTTGTACCAACAAATTAGTGCATATTAATTTGTAGTGTTAGTTTTGTCGTAATATTTAATTTGTAGTATTCTATGGTTAATTAGTTATGAAATAATTAGTTTGTCTTAATTAATTAGTTTTAAACAATTAGAAAATAGAAAATAATGATAGCATGCATTGCTAGTTATTCAAGCAACTAATTATTTCGTGCAAGCTATTTCATGGTCATTATCAAGCTTCTCACTAATATCCTTTCTATTTCATGTGTTGCAAGCCATGTCTCTACCGGCACTTCTGGAACACTTCTACGATGAGGACCATCGATACAAGCTGTGGATCGCTGGAGGCGCCGATGGCCCTTCGCCCCTGCTACTTCGGGCATGGAGGGATTCCTAGGAGCTGGACGATCGCTACGTCCCGATCCTTTAGGACACAGGCTTGTTGCCCCTTGCGAGGCTGGTGTTCCTCGGACGCTGGTTCATCCTAGACGCCAGCCGGCTGTCAGCACTTGTCGACAGGTGGAGGCCTGAGACGCACGCCTTCCACTTTCAGTGGGGTGAGATGATAGTCACTTTGCAGGACGTCTTGCTCTTGACCGGTCTCCCGATCCGTGGTGAGCCACTTATTAAGCCCTCCGCGGTGCAGACCGAAGGCTATGCCGAGCAAAGAGGTTCACCAACCTCTCCCGGAGAGTGCACGTGGTGTCCCCCGGACTTGGCTGAGGCAGTTTAGTGATTGCCCGCAAAGTGCACCTGACGAGGTCATTAGGACACACCTCATTGCTTACCTTATTTATCTCTTTGGTTGGGTCCTATTTTCAATCACACAAGGCAATTGGTGCTACCCTAGCTACATCCGCCTCGCCGAGTCTTTGGTTGACGCGGAGGCTGGGCCGATGCCTCAATATAGTTGGTGGTCGCCGCCCTTGCACCACATATCGGGTTGTGTGACGCATGCAAGCACGGCACGGTGGTACCCCAACCCGGTCGGGTCGCTACGTGCTCCTATAGCTGTGGAGTTGAGAGCACTTTTCGGTTGGGCGACCATCCATCGAGAAAGCGGTGCACCCGTACACTCCCCCATCGACACGATAGACGGGCCCACCATGGGCTCACGGTGGACTGCTGACCGTTTGTGCTGGACCAAGGGCAGGCCGGTGAGGTGCTATTCGTTGTACCACAATGAGTTCAAGTCGTTGCACGAGAACGACATCATCTGTTGTCCATGGTATCTAGGTTTCGTGCGCATGGTAGCGCCACACGGGCTGTCCATACAATGCACCTAGGACATCGGGTTATGGAGGACGGACTGCCACCTGGTGTTCGCACATATGGTGGAGCCTTACACACCGCAAGCATGAATACGACAATTTGTGCGTGCGGTCGCGTGCCCCTGCACGGCATGCTCCTGCACCGAGGCGTACACCTGTGAGTCAAACTTCATTCGAGTAATGTTTACAGTTCTTACGTCTTCTTTTCTAACATCAATCCTTCCGTAAATGCAGGCAATCGAGGGCAGGTAGGCATATCCAGGACTGGCGCCCGGTCCAGCAGGAGTGGACTATGACATAGATGGACAGGGCGTACATGGATGTCTAGAGTAAGCGGCGTTCGTACGACCTTGAGATGTACGGTGCGTACTTGGAGTGGTACGTGCCACGGACGCGTGCAAGACTCACCATTCCTCCATTGGAGTGCCCGCAGCGAATGACATCGGAGACGCACTAGGAGAGCCTCCGTCGTGCATATGATCATCACAGCGCTTCATGGCATGACGATATCGTAGGACACTTACAACCTCTGGTCGTTTCATTGACGACATTCGTACTCTTTGTTAATAAACCTGTTACGTATGTCACTACAGTTCGAGCAGGCGCAGCGCGTCCATAGCACATCGGAGGCCGCCATAGTGTGTCCACAGACAAAACCGGCGGGATATAAAATTTTTTTGAACCACATCTCGACGGAGATGAAGAAGATAATAAAGAACTTGAGCTACGGTTGTTTGATCTGGACGACGCCCCACGACGGACACCAAATTGGGGGTCGATTACCCGCTTAGGTCACCACGACCTAGCGAGTCCAGTCGGTGTCGCATTGTTCCCTGTCGGTCATCCGCGGGCCAGATCGGCGGGGAGGTAAGTTATGTACAAATCTACGTTGCGTTTTTTTGTTATGCCTTACGTTGTGCTAACATCGTGTCGTTCTCCCGCCGCAGGTCTGTCGGGATGAATCACTTGTACCCTCCATGTTCGATACACAGACTAGCGCTCCCCGTCGGTCATCGGCACATGCGGGAGGTATGAGATTCTCGCCATGTCCCGAGTGTTTATCTCAGACTAACATCATTCCATCTTACAGCCCTCAGCTGACCGTGAGGGTGATGGCCAGTTCATGTCGACTGCTGAGGAGGGGACTGGCCTCCTAGCTCCTACCAGGAGTCAGACATCACATTGCCGTGGTTTGGACCATGGCAGTGTGATTTGGAGCGTCACGCAAGGCCGAGCTCCTCTGGGTTTGATGTTCCACCGTACGTCCAAGGCCAGAGCTCATTCGGGTGGGTTGGCACCCCGTACGTCCAAGGCCAGAGCTCATTCACGCAACCGGAGTTGCAGGCACCGTACCTTGGGAGTGAATTTTTTGAGTCCGTCGCTCATGACTTCTTCGGAGGTGTCCCCCAGGTCGGCATGCCTCATCAGGACATATACGGTTATTAGACTCTGCTGGGCCAGACTTAGCCTACTGGTCTACCTCTGCCCACTCAACGGTCTTCAGACTTCTCCGAATCGACACATGACCTCCGGCCGACTTTACGATCCCACGTAACATGCTCAACGCAAGACAAGACCGCGCATGCGGACGCAGCCACAGTAGGCAGAGAGCAGCGGCTCAGATGAGTGAGCCATATTGTGTCCTGTGTTATGCGATAATGTTTTGGTATATTTGTACTCATAATTTATTTTGCTATATTTGTACGCGTATCTTGGTTGTTATGTGTGTACTCCTGCGCTATACTGTATATCGACATGTCCAATGGAGTTGTAATACATATTTTTTTTCCATACATTCAAAGCCACATGAAATCATAAAACCCTAATTTCCGAAACCTAAAATCTAAATTTTCGTGACCTAAATACTAAATTTCTTAGACAATTCCAGAACACATATGAAAATGCCGAAACATTACACAATCAAGTCCAATGCTTGAGGAGCCTTAAAAAACCATAATTTTTGGAGCTTAGTTTCTACATTTACAAATTGCACAAACAAGACACGCTATGAAATTGCGAGAAAAATCCTTAATGAATAAAATTATGGAAAATTTACACAAACAAGTACATTGTGTTGGGAGGCTCTACGTAAAATTTCATAATTTTTAAAGTCTTTTGCTATATTTTAAAATTCCTACTGAACAATCAAACCCTAGCAAAGATGAATCCTAATTTAACCCTAACCCTAACCTAATGGACACGTGGTAGGTCAGGATGCTACCGCATAAGGGCGTAAGCAGAGCGCCATCACACGACGCCATCGAGTGGGATGGGGCATGTGGTCACGGAGAGCGCCACGCGATGGCGGCCATGCGGATAGGGACCAAATTTGCAAAAAAAAGTCAGACGACCATTTCTATAAATACGAAGTCGAAACGTGTCAATACGGTAAAAATTCTTAATGATGAACTCATCGCAGTCCATATGGTCCCACGTATTTGGCACGATCGTGGGTCTACAAGAACAAATCTACAAAGGAATAAGTCCAATTTACCCCCCTAAACTATGTTCCGAGTCCAAAAAACATCCTGAACTACAAAACCGTTCACTTTACATCCTTAAATTGTCAAAACCAGATCAAGTTACACCCTACGTTGGTTTCATTGGTGGTTTTGGCCATGTTGGCAGCCACGTCACTGGTTTTTTTGGCTTATGTGGCATCTAAATCAGCTATAACAAATAAAAGGAATTATAGTTTATACATGGGTCCCACATATCAGCCTCATCTCTTTCTTCATTCCTCTTGGATTTCTTGCTCTCGGCTTGGTACGCCCCTCCCCTTTGTTGGCATGGCTTGGCTCCCGCCTTGCCTCTACCGCTCACTTGGCGCTCTCGTCCCCGCCTCCCTATGTTTCGCCGCCCATGCTTGCCACCACCGGCCCGTGTGTGCCTCCCTCGACTGTGCCTCCCTCACCATGGCCGCCTTGGGTTCGGTTGTTCGCTCTCCTACCCCCTCGACTGCGGCTCGGTTATGCCTGCTCGCCAGCCTCCCTATCATCGACCGTGGTTGTGCCTCCGGCTTGGCGCCCCTATGGCACCGCCGCTTTGGCTCTAAGACGTGTTTTGCTCATGTGCCGCTGGTTTTGTGGTTGTTGGCCATGGCAGATCGAGCCGCGCCGATGACACTCAGATCGAGCAAGACAACCCTGACGCTCCCTTGAGGAACACCGGGGGGGGGGGCGCCCGACGGTGAGTGAGGACACGACGACCATGGCCATCATCTTCTTCACCGAGTTGAACTACTCCATCTTGAGCTTATCAGCGCCGGCGCGCACCATGCTGGTGTGCTTCTCCACCTCAAGCCCAAACTCGAGGATGGCCGTCTCGGTGGGCATTCCCATGACGGTGGTCTCGTCGTCCTTGCATTGGACAACCTCGAAGCTGAAGCAGTGGATCAAGCATCTTGTGCGGCAGGGCCCCTGTCATGAGGTTGGCACGGAGGTAGGGGTTGAAGAGGTCGACGTCGGGGCAGTTGGGCTTGCTTGTTCCGACGTCTAGCGACCATATCCAAATCTCGAAGAGCTTCTTCATGTCGTCCCACCGCTGCTCTGCCATCCACTCCGCGAAGGTTTCCTTGAGCTCTGCGGCGACGAGGGTGGCGGAGAAGGCGGCCATGCGGTGGTGCACCGCGAAGGGGCTGGTGGCAACGACGGCGGGGAGGAGAGAGTAGGGCGGGTTGATCTGGCAGGTTGCGCCAGCCTCCAGAGAAGGGGGAGCGGGCGAGGAGGGGAGGGGTCAAGGCGGCGGTTGGGGGCGAGAGAGCCTGTCGCGCTGAGAGCGCTGGGAGGTGGAGATCCCGGCACGGAGGAGGAGGGGGATGGAGTGGAGAAGACGATGGCTGAGATCAGATGGGTGGGGAGATGGAATAGAAAAGATGAGCGATCGTGCCCAGCGTGGGAGGGTGGTTTTGTAATTTCGCCCTATGGTAAACTGCACCAGTGTGGCAGAAAAACGGGTAGTTTCGGCTCAGGGGGTTGGGTGACCTGGTAACGACAGTTCGAGGGTGTAAACCAAATGGTATTGAAGTTCAGGGTTTTTTTTTGAACTCTCGTCAAAGTACAGAAGTGTAATACGGACTTATTCTATCTACAAATGGCAAAGCCCACAAGCAGAGCCGTATCTTAAGCGTGTGCAGAGTGTGCATGGCATAGGCCCCATCAACCATGGCCCCTATTTGGTGAACCACCCGAGATTATTTAGTGTGTAACATCATCTCCTCTCCATGGAAAATTCCAATCAAACTCCAAGCTACCCATTAGCCAGTTATTGTTTCCATGTTCTTCTTCTTTTCTTGTTTTGTTCTTTGATAAATTGCCAATGTAACTAATACTCCTCTGTATTCAAATAAATTTGCTCTAGCTGAAAGTATGAAACATAGCATTATATATGTTTTTCCACCCCAAGTTTTTGTGACGGTTATACCACACAACATTCATCCTTGTATAAAACATTTGTTCTGCATTTCAATACTCCATTTTTAGGGCCTAACTTTAGTTTTAGCACAGAGCCTCCAAAATGTTGGAGACGCCCTGCCCACAAGAGATATACTCAGCCTCACATATGTATAAATCGATAGTATTAATGTACATGTACGTATCGATAAACCACAAGCTCCATATGTATGGGGTCTGCCTCAGGGAAATATCAGGTGAAAATGACATTTTTTTGTGAAAAAGTGCAAATTTCTCTAAAGGTACTCGTAAAAGTTTGAAAAAAAAATTGTATTATATATATAAGTTCATGGGTTATATCAATACAAAATTTCATGAATAAACTCAATCTTATTTGTGATATACGAAAAAGACAAATAAAATATGTAAAAGTATGATTGGGACGATGGGCCATACTTGCATGCAAATACCCAAATATACAAGCAAAAAGTCTTGCAGGCCGCTCACATACCAAGCAAACTGCCCTCCTAGCATCTCGTGGGCTATTGCACATGACTTTGGGCCAACAAATTAATGATGTCGACCACATAGATAACATCCAAGAGGATTCTCATTTCTGTTACAAAACACTGAGGTCCGTTTGTAACTCTAATCTTGAAAAAAAAGACAAGCACATGCGGGACGGCCTAGGTATTATAAATATATATCGTCGACATTTTGTAACTCTAATCTTAAAAAAAAATCTTATACGGAAGAAGCCGTCTAGGTGTTTGAATCGAACATGTAACTGGGGTATAAATATATACAACTGATCTCTTGTAACCTTAATCTTGAAAAAAGAAACTTCCCGTATGGACGAAGCCATCACGATTCGGCTCCCGTGGATGTATGCTTTGTCATACCTCGTAAACAAATACTTGTGTCTCTTATTTGCTTTTGTGTGTGATCATCTTCCTCGTAACCAGGACGGCCGCCGGTTCCAACAGAAAAGCAAATCGATACATATATAGAGTATATCTACAGCAGCAAGTACAGTAGTACATGCGTATACATTGGCGTCAGAGTATAGTAGGTACATCACACCCCCTAGGGAAGTAGGAAGTAGGAACACAACACACATATATATAAAAACCATGCATGTATATAGGAACACACTAGCTTACTGCATGCATAATTGCTAGAAGAAGGCTCCATGAATGGCCGCCTGCGCGAGGCGAGCGGCGGCCCTGGCGGCGAGTGGGAAGTGGCGGCAATGGGCCGAGAGCAGTGCCAGAGCCAGGGCCGCCGCCCACAGCAGGAGGCCGACGACGGAGTCCTTGTTAGCGTCGTCGGGGAAGGCCGCGCGGAGGAGAACCATGCTGCCCAGCATCATGTACACGGCGGCGTACAGCCGCAAGCGCCGCTCGAGCCGCTGGTCGGCGGCAGCTGCGCCGTGGTCGTCCCGCCGCCGGCCCTCGCGAGCACCGTTGTTGAACAAGGCCGCCGGAGCCGCCATGCATCTCCGACCGGTGCCTACTAGTAGTGCTTTGTTTCAGGGTAAGAGAGCTATGTGTATATATAGAGCAGTTCACAACGTAGGACTACCTGACGATATCTATATGCATCCATCCATCCATCCATCCATCCAGGCCTTCTCCAATATATCCGCGCTTTCATGTAATGGTTACAGTACTTAACTTCTTTGCTTTCTTATCTCATGTTTTAGACAAAGTTGACTACACGCCCCTCTTCAAGTTGTCTCTTGCTGCCTCATTAAATTTGTGTCACCTAAACCACTACTACAAAAAGGTTAATACTGGACGCCTCATCATAGACGGTTAATCAAAACCGCTCAGATATATGCAATCACAGCACGGTTTTAGTTTAGAGACCGCTCTGTTATCGATCGCGCTTAAAACCTTCGTGAAGCCGTAATATCACGATGGTTCATGTTGAAAACCGCTCGTGAAGTACCACGTATGGTTCTAATAAAGAACCGCTTGTGATATTACAAACCGCTCAGATACGGTAATCACGCACGGTTTTGGCTTAGAGATCGCCTGTTATCGGGTACGTGCTAAAAATCGCTCGCGGAAGTGTAATATCACGATGGTTTATGTTGAAAACCGCTCAGGAAGTATCACGCACGGTTCGATAAAGAATCGCCTATGATATTTCGTAATATTACGCATTTAATCTTTTTTATAACCGTCAGGATACTTCACGAGCACGGTTTTCAACATGAACCATCTGTGACTTTTTCGCCCTCGCTATAAACGGTTTGTATTAAAAATCGCCTATGATAATCTCATTTATTGCAGACCCGACCCTCACATATCTATCTTAAATTCCAGCTCAGTTGTCGCTGCTGCTGCTGGAGGTGGGGCTTTGAGGCGATTTGGTGAAAGGAGACCGCGAATTTGGGAAGAGAGTGATTGTAGATCTAGCTTGGTAATTTGTTCTTGACTATCAATGGTTAGTAATTTGTTCCTTGCATTATATTCTAGATCTAGCTTGGTAAAGAGATAATTGAAGATGGTTTAGATCTAGCTTTTTTGTGTTGTTTTGCAAATGATGGCTTCTTGCCATCTGAAGTTGGGTGGGTTGTCTATAATGTGTTTGTGATGAACAACCTAACCCTAGGGTGCATGGCCGAAGATTGGATTTTATTGGTGTTGTTGCCATTGATTACACACATATTACTATACTCCTATTGTAATGCATTGCTGTTTTTTCAGTTCATTAGAAATACAAATTTCAAATGACATATCAAAAGTTGCATCTATAGTATACTAATTAATTAATTCAATATTTAACACCAAATTGTTATATATGTCACGTAGATGGACCGAAGCTGGATGTACACTGGCAACCGTGTGAGTGAAGACTACATTAATGGCGTGTCTACTTTTACAAGAGCTACCGAGGATATGTTGAATAAGGGGGTGGAATATCTGTATAGTCCATGCATTGACTGCGAGAATCTGAAGATGTTTAAGAACCGAGCGCAGATCGAAGCACACTTGATTTGAAGGGGTTTCAAAAAGAGTATACACGTTGGACCAGTCATGGTGAAAAGTAGATTATATAGGAAGGTAGTAATAACGACATCGTCGACGAAGTCAACGATATGCCGCCGGATGATGTCGATTGTGGTTCCGATTCGGATAGGCTGCACGATGACAATCTGGATCAGATGCTTCAAAAAGATGCAGAAGGGAACTGTGATGAGAGAGAGTATGTTAAATTTTAGGGCTTGATGGAGGACTCAGAGAAACCTTTGTTCCTGGGCTGCAAGTCGGAATACACAAGGTTGTCATCCATGCTTGAACTGCTAAAATTGAAGGCAAGCAACGGTTGACCCGACAAGAGTTTCACAGTGTTATTAGGTCTCTTAGTGGACATGCTTCTGGAGGGAAACGACTTGCCCAAAACCACCTACAAAACCAAGAAGGTTATTTGTCTATTGGGAATGCAAGTAAAAAGAATACATGCATATCCGAATGACTGTATCCTGTACCGTAATGAGTATGCAAACATGCATGTATGTCCGATGTGCAATGCATTCCGATACAAGCGTAAGAATCAATCAGATGATGGCGAGGGAATCGAGGTAAAGAAAGGACATCCTGCTAAGGTGACATGGTATCTTCCTATAATTCACTGTTTGAAGCGGTTCTTTGGGTTCAAAGCTGCTGCATTGGCACTCGGAGGAGGGTAAGAATGATGGAAAGCTAAGACACCCTGTTGATTCCGCACAGTGGAGAAACATCGATAGGAGGTTTGCAGACTTCAGTGCGGAACTGGGGAATATAAAGTTTGGATTGAGTACAGATGGAATGAATCCTTTCGTAACATGAGCACCGACATAGCACTTGGCCGCTGATCAGATCTACAACCTTTCTCCTTGGTTGTGTATGAAGCGGAAGTACATTTTGCTGTCGATACTTATCCAAGGGCCGAAGTAACCTGGGAATGATATTGATGTGTACCTAGCACCATTGATGGAAGATCTAAAAATATTGTGGATTGAAGAGTTACATGTATGGGATGTGTACAAACGAGAGAACTTCATTTTACCATCCTTGTTGTTTTGCACCATAAATGATTATCCTGCCCTTGCTAACCTGTCGGGCCAGAGTACAAAAGGGGGTCAAAGCCTATACTCACTGCCTAGATGATACCGAGAGTGTGTGGTCAAGCACTCACAGAAATGTGTGTACATGCGGCCATCAGAGGTTCGCTCGAGGGCTCACCCATACCGCAGATGAAAAAACAATTCGATAGAGAGAAGGAGGACAATTTAGCTCCAAGGCATTTAAGCGGAAAAGATGTCTATGATATGGTTATGGATTTAGATGTTGTGCTCGGAAAGGACGTAAATTGAGGACCCGTGAGAAGAACATCTAGAAGAAGAGATCAATATTTTGGGACTTACCTTATTGGGAGCACCTAGAAGTTCACCATCGTGATCGTCGCTATGCACATAGAGAAGAATGTATGTGATGACTTAATTGGTCTCTTCATCAACATTCGTGATAAAACAAAGGATGGTGTCAACGCACGCTTGACTTGGTTGATATGGACACTGCACTGAAAGTTAGCACCGACAAAGACCGATAAAGAACGAACATACCTTCCCCCTGCTTGTTACACTCTATCCAAGGCCGAGAGAACTGAACTATGCCAGTGCTTGCTTGGTGTCAAAGTTCAGTTCGGTTACTCCGCCAACATGAAAAAAATTGTTTCGATGGAAGATTTGAAGTTAATTAGCATAAAGTCTCATGATTGTCATATGTTGATGACACAGATGATCTCTGTTGCAATTAGAAGTATTTTGCCGATCAAGATCCAAGAGACAATCATGAGGTTGTGTTATTTCTTTAACACAATTGCTTAGAAGGTCATCGATCCCAAAGGACTAGATGCTCTGCAGGACGAAGTAGTGACAACTCTGTGTGATCTTGAGATGTATTTCCCTCCGTCGTTTTTCGATATCATAGTCAATATCATTGTTCACATTGTGAGGGAGATAAAGATATGCAGGCCCGTGTTCCTACATAGCATGTAACCGTTCGAGAGGTTCATGGGAATTCTCAAGTCTTATGTATGGAATCAATCTTGGCCGGAGGACAGCATCGTCGAAGGTTATACAATCGAAGAGGTCATTGAGTTCTGTGTCGATTACATGGCTCAGGTCGAATCGATAGGTGTGCCTCGATCTCACCATGAGGGGAGGCTCAAGGGTATCGCGACCATCAGAAGGAAAGCAATCACTCCAGATATGGATGCATATGCTCAAGCCCATTTCACGGTCTTGCAACACATGACTAAAGTGTCCCCATATATCGACCAGCACAAGGATGTGCTTCGCAACAAAACTGGAGCAACCGGATGTTTGGATCACGAGATAGCATAATAAATCGGCTCAACCAATGGTTGATAAGCGACTCGCTAGGAGCTCGTCAATGATATCTCGACATGGTTGGCAAAAGGGCCAACATTTACAGCCAGACATGGCAAGGATACGGCATAAATGGGTACTCATTCTATACGCAAGCATAGGATATAATTAGCACTAACCAGAACAACGGTGTTCGCATAGATGCATTTAGTACCGATGGGTTGAGGAGCTCCTACTATGGGCTCATAGAGGAGATTTGGGAGCTTGACTGCGTGCTTTTCAAGATCCCCTGCTTGCGATGTCGTTGGGTCCATCTCCCACAGGTGAAGGTCGACAAGTACGGTGTCACTACTATGGACCTTGAATGTGTCAGATACAAAGAAGAACCATTCGTACTCAGTAACTAAGTTGTTCAAGTCTTCTATATAACTGACTAGGCAAATAAGAATCGCCACGTAGTTTTTCATGGAAAAAGGAGGATTGTCGAAGTTGAGAATGTAGTGGACGAGGAAGAATACAATCAATTTGACGAGTTGTCTCCTTTCAGAAACGGCATAAGGGTCGAGGAAGAACAACGTGACGAAACTAGCTACATACGCGTCGATCATCATGAAGGGCTAATTTTTAAAGATTAAACATTGTGTGTATTGCATAAGGGTCGAGAATGTGTCATATGGGGAGTTTCACAATGTAGATTGAACTTGATTGGGATAAGATTGAACTTAATGGTACATGTGTGTATATGTTCTGAATGGTTAATTTTAGTTCATTTGAGTTAATTGATTTGTACTGTGAAATGGATGTACTTGTTTCTTAAATGAATGTGAATTGGATGTATACATGTACTTGTTGTGTTTCTGTTTGTTTCAGAGGGCATGGCTAGTCTTTTCTGAGGCTAGCCAATAAACAAAACTAGATTTACTAATATAAAAGAATATCACAGACGGTTTCATCTACAAATCGTCTATGACAATCTATTACATGCAGTTTCATCTAAAAACCGTCTGTGATACATAAGCTATCACAGACGGTTCCTTAGGATAAGCTATCTGTGATACACAATCTATCACATACGGTTATTTATTGAAACCGTCTGTGATATTATTTATTACAGACGGTTCTACTTTAGAACCATCTGTGATTTCCAACCCTATTTATATTCGGACTCTAGGGTTTGCCCGCGCCCCCACTCAAACGATTAAGTCTTTCTAACTCTCCCTCCTCCCCCGAGCTCATCGTCGCCGTCCTCGATGCCGCCTCCTCCTCGAGCCCGACGCACCTCCTCCCCTGAGCCCACCGCCTCCTCCCCGAGCATGAGCCGCCGCCTCCTCGAACCGGTGCCCCTCCTCCCCCGAGCTCGGTGAGCCTCCTCCTCGAGCCCGCCTCCTCCCCTCCCCCAAGCCTGCGTCGCCTCATCCTCCCCCGAGTCCGGCGTGCCTCCCGATCGACTCCGCGCCCTTCTGCTCCGATGCTCCCTGCTCGTCCTTCTCCTCGACGCCCAAAGGTAATCGATGCAATGTGGTACAACTTGATACTGCTACTAGAATGTATTGCAATGTGGTGTGGTGGTCTTGAGATGAATGTTCTATGATGATAATAGTCTTGTACTGAAATTGTTTTGATAATCTGGTTTGAACTTGAGCTCTGTTGTTGATTGATCTTTAGCATTTAGTCTGTTACTTTCAGTTGATTAATTGGTTGAACCTCCAGGTTCTGTGATCCTTAGCAATTCATAATACATGCTATTCTGTTAGTCAATTGGGCTTATTGCTGAACTTGTTAAACTGTGATCTTTTATACTGTCAGTAGATCAAGTTTTGTTGGCTGACTGGAATGTTGTTTTGGTGATCATTTTGCTTTGATCTCCTGTTGGCCGAAAGTTTTATCTATTGTCTTTTGTTTAAAGATCCTATTGGCAGATAAGTAAAGCACTATTTTAGAGCTCAAAGTTTGAATTAATATTGTCAAATTCAATTAATGAAGAGTATAGACTAAAGTAGCGAGAAAGTCAAGATTAAATCTTATGCAACTCTACATCTGGGAGCAATATCAAAATATTAAATCTTAGCTTTATAATCGATTTTATTTGTTCACATGATGTTTATGTTGAGAACATTATTCCTTTTAAATGACTTAGAGGATTTACATGTTTATATGTCAATTATATAATTGTATTGGTCCTAATTTTTTCCCTACATATCACAACTATTTATTAATTGGTGTGTATACCCATACACATAGAGATCAAATCTTATGATAATATGTTCATGCGTGTGTAACTTCTATTTCTTGTGAAGATGTCTTGCGCCATTCTTCGTCATCGCCACCTCATTCGTTTGATGCGTCGTCCTCTGGAATATCCAAGAGCGGTACAAGAATAGGAATATCGAAAAGGCCCGAGGGCCAATTTACAATCACGGAGGTCGATGCATCTAGGACCCCTGTTAATCCTTGCCAAGCAGCGTCCGCATTCTAGAGAACGATCAAAATGGTTGCACGGGAACGGGTCAAGATCACCTACGATTCGTGGAAGGAGTTGACCAAAGCTCAGAAAAGTGAGCTGCTGACGGATATTTTTCGATCATTCGAGATCCCAAAACAACATGAGGACTCCGTGCGACGACACGCATTGCTACAGGAGTGCAAAGCGTGGAAGAACTTCAAGAGCACGCTTGTCAAGAAATATGTGGAGAAGGATCTGACGCCCTTCCAGAAGTATCCGTTCATGGAAGAGTACTAGCAAGACTTTGTGGCGAAAAAGACGACATATGATTTTAGGAGTGAAAGTGCGACACACATGGCCCTCTAGGCAAGAAACACGCACCCCCACAGACTCGGCACTGCTGGGTATGCGGGTAAAATCCCGTAATGGAGGGATCAAGACCAGCAGGCAAACTGTTCGGATGCCTCCCCGTCATTTGTCGGGATTCCTGATGAGCGCGCCTAAAATTGGCTAAGAGCGAGGTCATCCACCGTGTCTTCGGGGGCCATCTCCTTTCCAAACCCTACAGGCGAGGAAGTGTCCCAGCACCTGCTAAGATATCAAACTACCTAGTTTATAATTACTTCATAGCTTCATAGGAAGTGAAATGACATGTCGGACTATTGCAGGAAGCGCTGAGCGTACAATCTTCCCAATGCTCATTCCAGACAGTCAGGGAGAGAGATATACTCTCCGCGGCCCTAGAAAACAATGAGCACCCGGGTCGCACGAGAGGCCTTAGTCTTTATGTTCCATGGAAACATGGATTCCCAAAGTACTCCGAAACGTACTAGAGTAGGAAGAGAGCCAAAGCCGAGCGCAATGCACAGCTACGAGAGGAGATTCGTCAATCCCTCAGAGAAGAGATGAATGACCGCGTTAGAGATGAGACGCAACGATAGATGGAGAGCCTTGAGGAAAGGCTTAGGGAAAATCAGTTGCAAACCCTTGCCCCTACTGTGCTAGCCAGCCCCCCAACCTTCCGAGTAGCTGCGCGTCCAACCCTACCCCAAAAAGCGACGATAGATTTCTTGTCGATAACATCCTAGTAATAATTATTATCTCTGGAATACTCGATCCATTGATAGGCCTGTTGGAGTAGCTAATTTTGTATCGTTATGTAGGTGACTACGAAGTGCAAACTCCAAGTGAGATATGCCTTTGTTACCTTAGATGCTTCTTGGGGCCAGGCGCATTCATCCGGTGTCGGGGCTTTGGCGCACGGTGTAAATCTAGCATCGGGTTTCGCAAAAGTGAATGTGGACGGTGTTCATGATAATTTCACGATCGTCCCACTACAGTTCCCCCAAACGACGAGGTTGTGACTCTAGGGCAAGCCATTGGAATATTCATGCAATAGCCTAAGAGGAACATCTGCTTGGAGCTACCTGCTTCGATGTCAACTTCACGGGAATGTCCTACAACGGTGTTAAGTCCATGTGAGCTACCTGCACTAGAGTTACCTGCACCGGAGCTACCTGCATGAGAGTTACCTGCACCAATGCGGCAAGGGCCTGGTGCATCAGATGCATCTACACCTCGTGCTCGGTCGTCTCTCGTGAAGTCGACCTCTAAAAAGCGAGGCAGCAAGGGCAAATCGAAGACAGTCGACTCCTATTCTGATAACCCCTTCTTGCCGTTGGCCTAGAAATTCGTGCTAAGCGAGTTGTTGGTTGAGACGGTAGAGCGCCAACCTACCCTAGGAATGGCTTGCACGAGATTGCATCTATGGTACATGGAACATGCCAACAAGACGGATGGACAACGACGCTTGGTTGTTAATGTCAAGTTCAAAAAGGATCATCTTAACCATATGGTTCAAGACTGTGTCTTCACAGTGACCTTCGAGGACTTGTTCTTTCTCTTCAACCTCGACGCCCTCGACGCCTCATTCATGCGATGCTAGACACTGTAAATGTGTACAATCACGATCAATATTTGTGTAATACCGATAAATGTTATATATAACTCCCTGCTTTTGTGTGTGTGTGTGTGTGTGTGTATATATATATATATACATAATTTCTGGAGCTGAATTAAGGAATTTACCAGTAGGTTTCCTCGAACCACACTTGGTCTCCTTGCAAACCATCAAGGAGAATGCAAAATTCGTCGAGGATTACATGACGGGGTCATTGCTGGCTCACCACGACAAGGAATTCATACTTTTGCCCAACAACCAGGAGTAAGTGCTGCACTAGTGGCTATACTTGTTGATTTGCACTTTATAAGCAACACGAACTTAGGTTTAATGACCATGGCGACATACCTGTGTAGGTTCCACTGAATTCTAATTGTAATTATACCAAAATGGAACAAGGTAATATACCTAAATTCCCTAAAGAGGGCCACACACGACTTCACAATTGTCCGACAATTAATCAACGGATAAACATATTTCCTCCATAGATTACTCTATTGTAGTCTTTCCTTCCTTTGCAATGGCTAAGGCTAACTTCTTGGAATCATGTAGGTCGTTCGTCGTGTACTTTGCTAAAGGAGGGAAATGCAAGGGAAGAATCTTACGACATGATCTAAATTTCCCAGTATTCGCTAGTACATATTAATCCTATATAACACTTCGTATTAATGCCTCTCGAACTAACCAATTCTATTTTTGCAATGCCACCAAAGCTCATTTACCTACAACAATTTGTGGATACTATGTTTGCCACAACATGGAACTACTCATCGGTTCCGCGATGACCAATGATCGTCAGGTTTGTCAATCTTGCAATAATTATTTCATACTTATCAATTTATATATGCATGAATTTAATCTTCCTACCGACGGGTTGCAAGCATCGATACAATTGTGTTGGAATAGGGCCACTCATAAACATTCAAGGACGCTTAGGCATTCTTGAACCGTGAGGTCATAAATCCGATGGGAAGTTTCACAATGTAAATTGAACTTGATTGGGATAAGATTGAACTTAATGGTACATGTGTAAATGTACATGAATGGTTAATTTTTGTTAATTGATTTGTGAAATGGATGTTCTTCTTTCTAAAATGAATGTGAATTTGATGTGCTTATTTCTAAAATGAATGTGAATTGGATGTATACATATACTTGTTGTATTTTAGCTTGTTTCAGAGGGCATGGCTAGTATTTCCTGAGGCTAGCCAATAAACAGAAATAGATTTAACAATACAAAAGAACATCACAGACAGTTCCTTAGGACATACCGTCTGTGATACATCAGCTATCATAGACTGTTTAATCTACAAACCGTCTGTGATAATGAACTATCACAAACGGTTTCATCTACAAACCGTTTGTGATAGTCAACTATCATAGACGGTCCTAAGTTAATAACCGCCTATGATAATCAGATCACGCGGTTTAAAAACCGTCTGCGTGATGACCTCATGTCATTATCGACCTGATAAACTTCGCATCGGCACACGAAACCGTCTATGATAATGTTTTTGATCCGTCTGTGAAGACCTTTTCTGTAGTAGTGAACCACACATCTTTAATCTTAACTATAAGCGTGCACGTGCAATGCACATTTTTCCCCAGTATATCTCTTACGTAGGCCTATGGAATGGCGTGCATGCAACATGAAGAAAAAATAAACATATGAAACAGTCCAGGGAATCCAAGAAAAAATAACATATGAAACAGGCGGCATGACACGGTCGAGCTTCTCACCAAATGCGAGGCCCAAAAGGGACATGTTGTGGCCAGAGACGATCGTGTAGATGGCGTTGGCCTAATCGGTGCGGTGACCAACTCTCACGGCATGCCGTCATTGTCCTCCCAATGCAACTGCACATGGCACTATCTTCCACCCATACCCAGGGCTCGCTGCTCACTGATGCCTTCCTCTTTGCTAGAGGCGATAGGGTTCTCCAGGGAGCTGGGCATTGGGTCGTGCCCTGCCGGCAGCGTCTGCCCAGTGCAGAACGGGCCACGTGCCATGCCGGCTCGGCCCGGTCACCCCGTCGTGTCATGCCGTGCCGGCCCACCTCGCCTTCGGCCAGGCCTAGGCAAGGCCCAAAGCCCATCGTGCCGGGGTCATGTCGTGCCAGCCCAAGCTCAGCCCTAAGTAACTATGTCGCCTAGAAAGACGACTAACCGCTACCGCCAGAAGACAAAGACACTGCAGCGCCATCCACACCCACTCCTCGCCATAGCCTCCTCCTCCTCCAGACGCCGATGAAGAACTCCGCCCACCTGGCCTGCGCCAAGGCTGCGAATGGGGGTGAGAAGGATCTGACGAGGAGGTGGGTGGAGGGAGGGCAAGGACGACGACGTGTGGGGAGGGAGAGGGAGAGGGAGGGAGGTGGCTGGAGGAGTGGAGGGAGGGGGTGTTGGGTCGCGGGTAGTCTACGATAGCTACGAACAAAAATTTCTACCACATAAACCAGGATGCCAAGCAAGTAGATGATCACAGATCGTTACCACCAGACACGCAGAGGCGGAAGAAGGGTTGAGCAACCCGTCCAACGAAGAGCGTTGATGATGCGGTGGTCATAGTCGATCGTCCAACGCCGATGTAGTTGTCGAGTCGATCGCCCGCGCCCTCGCGAAGTCAATCACCTCCTCCAAAGAATGTCTGCGTTCCTTGTGAAGATCACGGATCGTCCTCTTGCGCAACAAATGCAGAGCGCCTCTACAAAGATCCACACATCCGGGGAAGGAACAACCATACGCGGTACTAGCACCAAGTCGCATCTACAGAGCTCTCGTGAAGATGGTGGCTAGGTTTCAGTGGTGTAACTCAGACGTCCCCAACAAATTTCATGCATCTCCTTATATAGTGCTCGTGGCGGATCCTATCCAAACACGCTTATGAATCGTATTCATCTTGGTTTGTTCCAACTCGTTAAGTATGTGACCAGAGGTTCATGCGTAATCGGTTGTGACTCTAAACCCTTTCTCATCACTAGTCGTAGTGGCTCCTAGCGTAACATAGCGATTCCTAATACACACAAATTATATCGCATTTAACCTTAATGCAATATGATCTACGATTAGGTCCTCATCACTTACGCACAAAGTCCTATCTCTATACGCACTACCAGATGTGGTCATGACCAGTCTGTAAGTCCTTACGACTGTTACGATCACTCTGTGATTACGCTCGACTAGTCTACGACCAGCTCAGATCTCCATAATGACGACCCAGAATCGTCGAACTAAGCGACCTACTCGTGTATACCCCTTTGCCTCACGATGTCCGGGTTGAACTCCGGGTGAGATGTTGTGTCATCCATGGATCGCTCAATTCTTTCTCGATCGAAAGTGTCGATAACTTTACGTGGTCGAACACTTCGACCACTAGTGGCACGACCATGCACTTTCTTTATCCGATCACAACGAGGGGGCCTAGAGACATCTCTCCTGTTATGTTAGGAGGGGCAAATCCTATTTCTGACTAGTCACATTCCTCTGCATGTTTCATAGCATACCCAAAAGCTACCTTTATAACTACCCAGTTACAGAGTAGCGTTTGACAACCCCTAAGAGTGCTATTACACATGTAGGAAACCATGCTGATCTCAGGTCTAAGGACTATACATCATCATTGCTTGAGACCAACTAACGACACTTAGAATCATAACAATCTCAATAGTGTCTCAAGGTGGGTCTAATCCAACATCATGTTCTCCAACATGTGTCCATATTATTGGTTTGATATCTCTATATCTATGACTTGTGAAACATAGTCATCAACCAATACATATGCTAGTCTATTCATATGTGTCCTCATATGTTTCCGATCCGAGAACGCGTTTTAAGAATAATCATCGTAGAAATATAGAGTTTCACAATCAAGTCACATACTTGATAATCAATATTAACAATATTATTCTAGGAACAAGATAACATATTATCAATGTCATGAACATAATGAAATATAATCATCTCTATGATTGCCTCTAGGGCATATTTCCAACAGGGCGGCATGCGTGGGGAGGGACAAGGAGGGAGGCGGTGATCGGCAGTAGCGGGGGGGAGGCGGCTAGAGTTGGAGGGATGGGAATCAGGGAATGCGATTAGGGATTGGGAATTTGGGAGCCAGGCTCAGGATAAGGGGTTGGGGGAGGCCGAGAGGGATGTTGGGCCAGGCCGGGTGGCAAAGGGGGGTTATTGGTTGGGCCAGGCCGGGGTGGGGGAGTGATTGGGCCAGACTGACAGAGGGAGGGATTGTGCTAGAATGGTAAGGTTGGGCCTATTTCGTGCTAGGCCGGCCCAAGTACGGTCCAACTGACCGTGTCGTGCCGTGCCGCCCAATGGGCCACATTCTTAGGCCCAGCCCGGCTCGCCATTCGTGCCGTGCCGGTCCGACTCACCGCGTGCCGTGCTTAGATCGTGATGTGCCGACCGTGCTTTGTGCCAGTCCAAAAAAGAACGACCCAAGTCCCAGCTCTTCCAGGCGACACAATATGAGGGCGTCACTCCGTGAGGGTAGGGAGAGGGAGAGGAGACTGAGGGGAGGGCAGTTTAGAGATGATGTCACTACAAGCCATCCTAGATTTGCCAGCGTTTACCTCAAACGCCACCAAAACAGGTCTAAACCGGCGTTTACGGTGTAAACCAGCGTTTACGGTGTAAACCAGCGTTTACTGAGTTTCCGGGGGCGATTAATTTACATGGCGTATGCATACGCCGGCGTTTACATTTGAATTTTTGGCCGATACGGCCGTTTTCGAAATCGTATTTACAAATTTGACAACCGTTTGCGTGTATTTGCAAAAAATAAAGCCGGGGTAGACCGTCACGTCGCCAACCAAACCGACCACGCTATACGCCGCCACTGCACGGGTAGCCATGTTTGTTGGCCAAGGCTGCCGATGGCCGTGGTTAAGGGGTTAGGGGGGTTAGGGGGGGTAATTAGGTTAGGGTTAGTTTAGTGTTAGGGTTAGTTTAGGGTGAAATTTGGAGGAATTTAAAAATATAGCAAATGAGTCCAAAAAATTATAAATTTTTTTGTGGAGCCTCTTAACACTATGTAGTTGCTTGTGTAAATTTTTCATAATTTTATTCATTCGGAATCACTAATTCGTAAAATTTCGATTTGAGGGTTTCATGATTTCATGTGACTTAGAATTCACTAGGTATAACCTTGAGGATGTCGTCGTCCAAGCAAACTTTGTGTACTGAAACACTTGTTGTCTTTTACAAGTGGGATACAGAATATGATTGAAGGGGTTGAGAACGCTCGTTGTGATTATGAAGATGCCCTAAAACATGGAGGATTCAATGTCGGTGCGAATGGTTGTTTCTGGGATTCCACCAGAAGAGGTTCTCCTCAACTTGGCCAATGTAGAAGGCCTCCGGGATCCTCTCCACGTGCTCTGGGCAGCCGGCGTTGAAGACGATGACATTTGGAGATGATCCGACGCCGGGAGATGATGGGGGGTTTTGGAGATGGAAAGTGGAGGAGAAACCAAGAAGGTAGCTCTTGGGCTTCTTCACCGCTTTTATAAATTTGGGTCTATTGAGCACCCGCCTGTCAGATTGTTGCAAAGAATTCCTCTAGCTCCTTTGATATCATGTAGAACTAGTTTAGATGAAGTACTTTATGAAGCTTATACAGAATATGATTGAAGTGGCATACTTGCAATATAGGCTTGCTTTGATGGCTTAGCTGTCCTGTGTGGTCTTGTCACTGCGTAAAGCTGTGTCGTTTGGTCTTGTCACTGTGCAAAGCTGCCCCGTTTGGTCTTGTCTCTGCGCAAAGCAACCAGCCCTGTCGGGTCTTGTCATCTGCAAGGTAATACATTACCCGCTATGTTAGCTTATTTCACGGGCTATAAATGCACACCCCACGCTCCGAAAGTAGGACCACTCAATCATTCAAACCGTAGGAAGAATAACCTTCTTCGTCATACACTAACATACCATAGCGAGGCGTTAGAGACCGGTCAGCAAAATTGTCGCCAAGCAAGACCTTCACCTCAAAAGGAGGGAGGACTTTGGCCCTAACTACCGGTTGATGTCGAACAAGCGTGCTCAACCTAAGTGGCCGAAATGCGGACACGGGGAGGACGCTATCGTCACGTGTCATAAACGGCCCTTTCGATGGCGGACGGCGTTTCTTCCAATGCCCATACTCACGGGGTAAATAGTTTTGTTCATATTCTTCGCTAATACATCCTCCATACTAACCGTCCCTTGCGGCGGATGGCGAAATGCAACTTTACTGTTTGGATCGATCCTCCCCACGCTTACTATGTTGCGAGGCACGTGGATATATTGTGGGAACCGATCTTTGATTTGGAGGCGCAAATTGAGCGATCTCAAGGAGCAAAATGATGACCTCCGCCAACAGATGCGAGACGAGAGGGCAACGAGGAGGTCGTGAACATAGGAAGTTCCTATGATCCCACATGCTGCTGCGCCAACCCTAGCTGCATATGTGCGTGCCACTACAACGACGGCCAGCCATGTCTGAGGCGCCCAGCTGGAGAGCACTTTATGTGGGTAGTGTGAGGCACCTTTCCGTACCAGTTCTCGAAAGGTCCAATTTATTTCCGTTCAAAAAAGACGCATATGTATCGTAGGAGTACTTCGGTTTGTTGCATCGTGCATGATGTTGTTTCTTATGCATGTAACCAAACCATGTGCGCCATGTTATTCTGAGCTTCATTATAAAGTGTTTTTTAATTCACAACATGAAATCTTCTCGTGTTTTCGCATTCCATTCTTTCGTCATTGCGGTTGCCTTTTATCGAGTTCACATGTAACTTGGAATGTCTCGAAATTTTTTCTATTATTTTATTCGTTCAGAGAAAGGATGACTGATAAGCATATTAGACGAAGTATAACCTTGAAGGAATTTGCATCCTGGACCAATGCAACTGTGACCAAAGAATGGGCCAGAAATGTGACTCATGTTGTTGTGGGCAAAAGTGCTGGTAGCGCATGTAGCAGATCATATGAGGTCCTGATGGTGATACTGTTTGGGAAATGGGTTGTCACAGTTGGATGTTAGTATTGAGCCATCTGCACTACGGTTCCCATATTTGAGCAATTTTCTTTTGTATGTTTAAATATTTGTTTACTATGTCCAAGACCATACCAATTGCTTACTTTACCATGCTGCTGAATCTGATCTATTCACATTTACAAGTACGCATTAAGGTCACTAGGGTTATCATAATTCAGCCATGATTCACACACATCAATCGATGAACCAAAGAAAGGAAGAATTATGTTGAGCAAGTCTGTGATTTTATGCGACTTGGAATGTATAAAAAAACCGCATTGCAACTCCATTGGAGATGTCAATATACAATATGGTATACCGAGTACACACGTAACAACCAAAATCTGGCGTACAAATATAGCAAAAAAATATGAATCTGAGATATACTCGATGTCATATTTAACGATATGTGCTACTAGTCTCCGCGGTGCCGTAGCGAGTGCCCCTTGTCTCGGGGCTACCCACGGTGGCGGTGAGTCTGGAAGTTGTCCATGTCCTGCGATTTCATGATGTAAGTGCACCGTACAGTACGAAATGTAACAACGATGCAAATTGTATATAACTCACATCTTCGATACGGAGTGCAGCCGGTCGGCCTGATACGCTTCGACGTCGACCGGTCTCAGTCGAAAGAGCCTTCCCCTTCCCCTTATCGCCAGTCTCTCGACATCGGGCTGGTGTGTCGAAGTTGTCCATATCCTGCGATTTCATGATGTAAGTGCACCGTATAGTGAAAATCGTAAGAAGGATGTAAATTCTTCATAACTCACGTCGTCGATACGAATTACGCCCGGGCGACCGGATACACTGTGGCGGCCGGGCTTAGCCGCATGAGCCTTTCCCTTGCCCTTGTCGCGGGACTATCCACGTCGGGCTGGTATGTTGAAGTCATCCATGTCCTGCGATTCTACGATGTAAGTACACCTACAGTGAAAAACATAATAAGGATGTCAATTCTTCATAACTCACGTCGTCGATATGGATTACGCCCGGGCGAGCACTGGGCTCCTTCGGTGTCTCCTCAACAGGGTCCGGTACGTAAGGTTTCCACCGCACGAAGTTCTCGGCCCGCACTAAGTAGTTCAGCATGTACTTCTACTAGATGAATGCCCTGTCGTACATCTCCGGGCCGTCGATCCACTGAAAGAAGTGGTAGCGTATCTCGGGCTGCCATTACGTGGGGATGAAGTTAAAAATTTAAGGAATTCAACGTTGGGAGAGGAAAATTGATGCGTGCGAAAGAAACGCTTACGAGGTGGTGTCCGCACGTGTAGTACGCCCGGGCGGCGGTGTCTGGGTGTGTGGACTGAATGATCTCTGCCGGTTCGCCACACACACACTGCGGGATCGGAAAACGTGGTGGTACTGGAGCATCTTTCATTGATTTATCTGGGTATTGTAGCTGTTTCCTCTTCTGCTTAAGCCACTTTTGCTTGTGCAACACCATCGCGTAGAAGTTTGCCGAAGAGTCCATAGCTGGGTATCATAGAATTTTACGCTGTACAGAACAAACAAGGCGGAAAAACATTACATTACGACATCGAATGATGGCCGACGGTAAGATGCTGTTGGGACAATCCTTCATTGAGTGCCGAGGGTCTTGCGTATCCTGCACTTCATTGTGCGGCTATCTTGTATGTTGACTAGCATCCATGTCATTAGGAGCCGCGCCTACCGTCGCCCTTCCTATTCTCTTCAAGTCCCGATTGGGACCCCATCGCACCATGTCGGCCAAAGATCCTTGTAGTTCATCTCCAACCCGTACGAGTGGAACTCTCCACTCCATGTACCGAATAGGTGCTGCATGTCGTAGTACTCGGAGATGTATGGCGTAGACATCTGCCTCATTTGCGCACACACCTTGTACACATGCGAGCATGGCTTGTGGAGGAGCTTTGGCTTGTTGTAGGAGCATGTCGCCACATCACTCAGAGTGCATGCCTGTTTCCTTTCCCCCTGGTATGATTGTTCACGTATTTCTGTCGAAGCCTGATCTCGTACTTCCGCCTGAGGCCGTCGATCACCTGGATGTCGTGCATTTGGGCCTTCTCCATCTTCCGGTCCATGTGTCTCTGCATGTTCTCGGACCACTGCATGCCTTCGTTCATCTGTCACTTGGCTGTGGTGGCTCTATTGACGAAATAACCAATAGTGCGAGTCTATGTCTCCTGAACGATCGCGGTGATAGGGAGGCACCGCACCCCTTTGAGGACACTGTTGTAGACCTCGGACATGTTGGTCATCATAATCCCGTACCTCGTATCGTCTGTGTCATAGAGGAGTGACCATTTCTCCAATTTAGGAGCGTGGCCATTAATCTACTCGGAGAAGCTTATGGCACCACTGGGTTGCTCCCCCTCCGGAGTGGACTCCCTTGTATGCCTCGTAGTCCGGTGTTCGAGGTCTCTCCAAATAGACTCAAACTTCCGTCTCTGGTTCTGCATAAACAATGCCTTTAACGTCTTCATGAGTTCCTGACTGCGGAACCGCGTGAACAAGTTCGATGCAAGATGCCTCAAGCACCACCTGGATTGCACGTCGTTCCACTGGACGGATGGATCCGTCCCACGCTTCATGGTGTTGATTGCCGCCAACAACCCAAAGATCGCGATGCTGCGGATCGAGCGGAGCGTTGGGCGGTCTCCCACCACCGCCGTCTTCAAGTTCTCCAAGAACCACAGCCAGCTAGATGTGTTCGCACTCTCCACAATGGCAAATGCCACTGGGAGAAGCTGGTCATTCGCATCGGCCGCCACCGTGGTGAGGATGGTGCCCTTGTACCTCGCGGAGGAAAGTGCCATCCATCGTTAGCACGGATGCAGAACTTGAAGCCCCGATGGCTCGAGGAAAGCCCGTAACACCCGTCCGTATGAAGCAGCTGGGCCCTTTTCTCGCATGGGGTTGATGAAACGGATGGTCAAGCTTGTTTATGTACATGCCGGGTTTGATTCGCAACTGGTGAAGCAATCTCGGACAAGGTTGTACGCCTCTTCAGATGTCCGTACATAGTCTCGATGACCTTCGCCGTCGGACCTTCTTTGTAGCTAATCGATAGCTAACGATTGACATGACTTCCGACATCATCGAGCTGGGGAGATAGACACGCCCACCTCAACTAGGTGTCTGGCGAGGTTTGCAACATATGTGGAAGTCACGTTCGATCTTTGCCGCAGGGCTCGCCGAGCTTCGCAAGTGTGGTCGATCACCTCCTTGACCGTGAAGACCGAGCGAAGATCTTTGTCGGAGAGCGCCGACCTTGCCGTTTTCTTCTACTACGACTTCATGCAGCATTTTCTGGGTTGGACGGTGCACTCAAAGATATACGATCGATAAACAAGGCGCACGTGCTATAGCTTGTTGCACTACCACCTTGTCTCGGGAAGCGTTGTCCAACTAAGAGGGTGTCGACTTCAAACCCCACCGGGAGCCTTCGTTTTTGCAAGAAGATGAAATAACACACCGTAATATCATCAAGTCTCGATGCCACGTAAGGACCACCGGCTTTGTGTGCATCCTCGCCTGTACCATCGGAGGTTGGGCGGTGTCCTCGCCGGACTCCAACCCGAGAGGCTCATCCGGTAGATACTGTGGTAGTCGATGCGGCCGACCACCATGTTTCGCCTCATTTGGCACAAAATTAGGCACGGACTTCCGAGGCAAAGACATTCTCGCGCCGCCATCTCAAAGCTTGGGCCGCGCTTACCCGCTTGTAGAGGCCTCGCATCATCGGTTTCGACGCCTATGTACGAATTTCACGACACCATAGGCTTCCCGTGAATGGCTGCCTCGAGCCGGGAGACAATCTCCATGTATCGCCGCCATGCTATGCTTCCATTCACCTTTACGAGCTCCCACATAATTAAAGTGTGATCGCTCGATCATATCTTTTTCTGCGTTGGTGGATGGCGAACTCTCTTCGGATGCTTGACCATGAATCATGAATATTCATCGCCTGGAGCCCCTCCGCCGGGACCACCTTGTACTAGCATCTCGACAGGTCCAACCCATCGGGTCCGGCCCGTACGAGACTATCGCCGTAAAACACAAACAAGTCTTGCATGTAGGAAAATACCTAAAGCGGGCAAACTAATTCATTATCACTTATTCAATATGCCGTAATAATGACTACTAAACTAGTTACAACTAATTAATTACCACTAAACTAATTCATTACTAGTGCACTAACTAATTACGACTAATTAATTACCTCTAAACTAACTAATTACGACTACACTAATTGGTTACCACTTATTCAATATGCCGTACTTACTATGACTGATTAATTAAAACTACACAAAATTACTAGTACTTCATTTCCACTTACTTAATATGTTGTAATGACGACTACAAAACTAATTACTTAATAATTAATTACCACTAAACTAATTCATTACTAATTAATTACCACTAAACTAATTCATTACTAGCCAACTAACAAATTATGACTAATTAACTACCTCTAAACTAACTAATCACGATTGATTAATTACCACTAAAAATATCAAGATTTCCGCCACTTACTTAATATGTCAGAATGATGACCGCTAAACTAATTACGACTAATTAATTACCACTAAACTAATTAATTCATTACTAGTAAACTAACTAATTATTTACTAATTAATTACCCCTAAACTATGTAATTACAGCTAAGCGACTAA
This sequence comes from Phyllostachys edulis, assembly GCA_036346405.1. Classification (NCBI taxonomy): domain Eukaryota; kingdom Viridiplantae; phylum Streptophyta; class Magnoliopsida; order Poales; family Poaceae; genus Phyllostachys; species Phyllostachys edulis. The sequence goes on from JAYEVD010000594.1 coordinate 165,728, forward strand.
AACCGACTAATTACGACTTACTAAATTATAGCAGTGCGGAGAAGGACCTGCGTTGGCGGGAATTCCGTAAGCATTGGCGCTAGAATTTCTGGATGAGGTGACAGATGTGCGAAGGAGGGAGGAGGGACGGTGGGAAAGATGGCCACCGTGAGGTTTTTTAATTCCCCGCAGCAGTACCCCAAAGGTATGGAAGAAGGAGAGGGGAGGGAGGGCTGGAGGAGGGCGCGAGTTAGAAATGTTTTTGCTAACCTAACCAAACTAACTAATTAACCCCACAGGGTAGGCGCATGGTGGCCATCGCCAGTGACACTAAACTAAATAAACAAACAAGATATCGATTTCCTAATTTTTAGAACATGACACTTATCTGAATTAGCGATAACAATTTCGAATCGAATAAAATTATGAAAAATTTACACAAGCAACTATACAACGGTTTGGAGGCTCCACAAAAATTTCATAATTTTTGGACTCATTTCCTATATTTTAAATTCCTCCAAATCTCACCTACACTAACCCTAACCCTAAACTAACCCTAACCTAATTACAGCCCCCTAACTCTAATTGGCCTTGAGGCATCGTCGTATGCCGGCAATACAGTCTGCTGCCCTGCACCAGTGAGTGATAGCAGTGCAGCTAGTGGCAAGACAGTGACAGTCTTGCAAATGAGGCATTATTTTGTAAATATCGCTCAAGCAGTTGTCAAATTTGTAAATACGGTTTTAAAGCGGCCAGTATAATGAAGTTATAAATAAACTAAAATTGGTTTAAAAAAACTCATTAACTTGTAAATACTATAATTTATGTATAATGAAGTTATAAATAAACTAAAATTTGACTATTTTAGGCTAAGAAACAATCGAACCTCGTATAGACGGACCGTTAATTTATTCCTTAATTGATATGTCATCCTAGCAAAGAAATCGTTAACTCATTAATACGCATTGGTTAAAAAAAACTCATTAACAACGTATTAGCGCCATGCCATACTGAAAAATATGTCTTCAACCAGCTACATAAATTATAGTAAATTATTTATGTAATTTTTGCTTTTGATCACTGTAATTGTTCTCGAAAGACTTAATAACTCATATTTCCATCACATAATTCAAAATCTAATATATACTTTGAGAGATTGAGCAAAAATAAAGACAAAAAAATGAAATTGTATACCAACAAAATACGACAATGTGGTGAACCCGTTATGTTCTGAAGAGAAATCATAATAAATTCAGACCTAATTCATTAGATAAGAAGAAGTGCGAATCTCAAATCATATCGGACGGATGAAAATTCGACTATTTTGATAAAATAAAACAATCGAATGTGTTTGGAAAAACTGATAAATTAAATATAAGGTGTGATTTAGAGTGATGACATGACAATTAAGGGATAAATTAAATACAAAGCGTGGTTTAGGAGGCGAGGAACAACTTTGCATACCGGTGTCTATCAAAAAGATGGATGACCACGATGCTCTGAACATCCAGGTGGTTAATGACCTAAATTTGAACCAGTACTTTAAGCATGTTAAAAGAACGGTAGTCGTGTAGCATTGACACAGATCAATCACATAATGAACACCAAGAGAGACACAATATATAGAGGAGATCCAATTCTTTATTCATCCATCTGTATCATGTACATAGGGGGTCCTCATATTTATAGCCCACATGCGTGCAAGTCCTCCAGGACCAGTGTAGTCTTTTGCCCATAATTAGATTTCATAACACTCCCCTTTGGGCAATAGATAACGATATGTAAATGCCTCATCAAAAACTTCTTCCAAAAACCTATTGGGAAAAAAGGAATAGATAAAAGAGTACATTACATTTGTAAGTTGTATTACACTTATTGCCTCACTAAAAACCTTCATGTAAGAAAACTTCAAGAAAATTCACCAAGGAAAAGAGTACAACGTTTAATCTTCGGGATCCAATCTTGAAGATTTTGGATAAATCCTCAAGATTTGATAAGGGTCATGATTTAGGGATTTACTCTCCCCTGAACTCTGCAACTATTTAAACCTTCTCATTCAAATGCCATGAATGCATTTTTGGAAACTGGATGTAGACAGAGACTTAGAGAATAAATCAACTGGATTTTCACAAGACTTTGTTTGATCTTTACCTCACTATTCTTCTGGATTTCATGAGAATAGAAAATTTTAGGAGCAATGTACTTCGTGATGTTGCTCTTGACACAACCCGTTTACATTTGTGTAATACAAATAGCATTATCTTCATAGATAATTGAGGGATATTGACGGTATTAATGCCATAATACTTCTGGATGTGGTTAATCACTCGTTTGAGCCAAACACATTCAAGTGAGGCTTCATATAGTGTTATAATCTCTGAGTGGTTGGTAGAAGTAGCTACCAATGTTTGCTTAGATGACTACCAAGAGGTGACTACACCAGTATAAAGTAATATAAATCTATTTTGGGATTTTGCACTATAGAGATTTGACAGATAGTTAGTATATCTTCAGGATTTAGTAATGATCATCAGGATCTATATTGCGTGATCTTGATGATCTTTTCATTGTCGACCAGCTGGATCTAAGCTTTTAAGTGGTAAAACCTTCAAGGTGAATTTACTCAGTAATCATCGTATACACACCTTCTAAGCTTGACTAATATTTTTAAAATCTCAAGTATGATGATCAATGTTTAGTATATGCTCCCTCGGAGGACAGCTTTTGTTGAAGTCTTATTACTCTAATGTATTTCATACATTTTTTAAAAATAAATATAGTCAAGTATATTGCGATAAAATCAACTGGATTACCACAATGCAAAGTCTTACATACAAATATCCTATTATTCATCTAGAGATTTTAGGATAAACACCATTCAGGAGTAACATGCTTAACTTAATAAATACCAGTATTCAATTGTGCAACACAAGTATATTACCCTTGCAGAGGATATGAGGAAATACTAGTTGCAAAGTCGTATACCTTCCAGACACGATTTATCAAAATCTTTTAGGGTCTTATTATTTTGTAATTATCTCTGGGTGGTCAAACTTACAACAAATAGTCTGTTCTGCAGAACTATAAAGTATGATTGTACCACTCTAGAGTAAAATATAACCAGTCTACGTTTTGGTGTTTAGGGGATTAATTGCCAATAACACCAACGTATGTAGTACCTTCATGGTACTAGAGGAAACCATCATTCGACTAACTTGTTGTAGAAGATGCACTTTATAAGTGCTTGTGTGGCGCGCTTCTAGTCTTTAAGTTCCTCATTTTTATTCTTTCGGGTCTTGATGGGTCCTTGTTCACTTATAGGGATCATATATTCATTGGTGTGATTAAGAGATCGACCGGTAAGATAATTTTTCTTCAGGGAGATGTTCTCAATTTTTCTTCAGGGAGATGTTCTCTTTTTCGGGAGATGCACTCGCTTCCGGGAGATGCTCTTACTACAGGTAAGAGATGTAACAAAAATGTTAAAAATGGGAGCCTTTTTGAGAAAAATGGAGAAATTGAAATTTTCTAAAAAAATGATGATCATAGTGAGGGAGAGTATCTTATTTGCATTCTTATGGTCTTATTGCCATTTCTGAGCTTGAATTGCAATTCTTGCAACCTCACAATGATCAAAGGTCAATTTGAACAATTGTTCTTTCATATGGACCTTAAGTGGGATTTTTGACTCTTTATTGGAAATTGGATCTTAAGTGAGATTTTTGACTCTTTATTGGAAATTAAAGCTTTCTTGCTTTATTTTGCCTTATCTCACTTACCTATGCTATTCTGAAGCTAACTTGGTCATTTCCTTTGCTTTCTCTTACATTTGGACCAAGTTGTGCCTTTGTGCAAAAACGACGAGTATTTCTATTTTCAAACCTCAAAACTTTCATTTTGGGAAATTGCCAATGTGTTCATCAAGGGAGAGATTGTGGATATCATGGGGATATGCTCACAATCTTAGGATGATGTTACAATTGGCAATGTTGTTAAAGGTTTGTCGGATCACGTTTTTCGGCGAGTTTAATTCTTTGTCGGGCGGGGCGGTCGGTGGCGTTCAGGCGTGGTCGAGGCCAGGCTAGCTGAGCGGTCGAGCCAAGCAAACCGGTGGTGGTCGGACGGGTTCAACTGTTCATCGGCCAATCTTGTGGCGATGAGTTTTTCGTTA